>JAVHLV010000166.1:0-144839 GCA_036785495.1 Colletotrichum neosansevieriae | reverse complement strand
TATAGACAGTATTATTAATACTGTAATATACTGTGTTATATTATATAGTATATTATTAAGTATTATGATTTATTATATATTTTATAGGTCTTATTTATAAAGGGTTTTTGAGATATTTAAATAATATCTTATATATATAATTAGAAAAAGCTATATATATATATATAGTGAAAAATATTACTATTATAGATTAAATAGCTTAATCTATAAGAGCTATAATTATAGTTAGTATAAAAACTTTTCATAAAGGCTATATAAGCCTTATATAGTTTATTTTTATTATAGTAATAGTTATATATATCTTTGCTTTTAAATTTAGTGCTATATATAAATATCCAGATTATATCTATAACTTATAGTTATCTATACTTAAAAGCAGGAAAGATAGTTTAGCTATTACTATTAGGAATAACTAGATAGAGTTTAATAAGGTGCTTAAGCTATATATATTAGTATATATTAATAGATATTAGGAAATTAAGTAGAATAAAAATATATAAGACTATTCTTAAGGTTAATTTGCTTAAAAAAGACTTTTATAATAGCTTTATAAAACTCTATCTTATAATTAGCTATATAGCTTTATATAGAGTAAATAGAAAATCTTGTGCAATCTTTTGCGCATTATTGACGTTAACAGGCGCGCCTTATATATAGCTGGTATATTGATATGCCAGGTCTAGTGCCGATATCTTAGAGGACTTATTAATAAGGATAAGGAAGAGAGATAGGTATAAAGCCCTGCTTACAGAGCTTTTTATGCTTCTAGCTGTGAGAACCTCTTAGAAGGTTAAGGAGTTATCTCTTATATGCACAGCACCTTACTAGAAGGTTAACCTTTAAGCAAGGAGTTATTAGATATCTTATATAGTAGTGTTCACCTTGCTAGAAGGTTTACCTTTTAGGCGTTTTTTGCAGTATCTTACTGGAAGGCATTTCCAGGCTATAAGAGCCTTAGTGGCCTATTTAGCCCTGATATAATTAGTTCTATTATATATAGTGTAGCGTTACCTATACTATTACTGTTCTGCTAGTCTATTTAGCCAGAGTATATATCTAACTTTGTGATATTTAGAGAGTTTACTTACTAGCAGAAATATATTAGGTTCCTGTATTATTATCCTTAACTAGTAGAGGGTATAGGTTAAAGTGCCTCTATAGTGTTTTCTAAATTATGCCTATAAACTAGGTGAATTTGTTATAGTCTTTTTTACAGGGAGCTGCGTTATAACTATAAACTTAATATAAAGTAAATAGAAGTATATACTTATCTTCTATTAAGTACTTAGTAAGCTTAAAAGAGTTAAGATTATATATAGGATTCTATAATATATTCTTAGATATATTAGTTAGGAGAATAATCTTACTAATCTTATTAAAGATATAGGTAGCTATAGTTACTAATATTATAGTTTATATAGAGATATTTATTAATAATATATAGAAATATATAAAAGATATAGAAATAATTAAAAAAAAGGTGGGAAGAAAATTTCTAAAAGGGGGTAGAAATATACTACTATATATAGTAGTATATACTTACTAAGATAATAGGTTTATAGGAGAAGAAAAGTTTATAACCTAAATAGAGTGGGAGATTATTTAATACTTAAGTGTAATAGTCTGTATACCTTACTAGCTAATTAAAAAAATCTATTTAGGGGTGTGTATAGATATATTTATTTCAGGAAGGCATATATGCAGTAGGAAAAAGTGTTTTGAGCCACTGGTCGCTGCGGACTTCCGTATGCGACGCCAAATACAGCGGCAAAAGTGTGCCAGACCAGCCTAGCCGGCTGGGCTCTGACTGAGTACGAATACTGTGACCTGCCTAGTAGGTATGGAATGGACCAGACCCGTCCGACGGATGGTGGGAGATGGGACGACGAGTACCTGGCACAAGTGCGCGCTGGTTTTAATGTTTGTCTGCAATGTTTGAAACATTCGCTTTCTTGATATTCATATTCATTAACAGATTGCATCTGTCGTCCCTTGTAGTTCCGATTGTCAAGAACCTATTCTAATGCCAGACAAGAGATGTCGCCCGGTGTATTGCCAGTCTGCCCTCCGCTCACAGGTAAGGTACCTTAGGTACGTACACTAGGTGCAGTGCTGCTGGGCAAACGGAAGGTGGGGCCCAATAAGAAGCACATTGAGGAGGGAGTCTGGGCCGGCCTAAATGTCAATTTCGCCACCTGATATCAGATCACGCGAGACATGCAATATCTTTCATCGGAACAATGGGATTGCATTGCATGGCATTCCCGAATTCGCATGAAAAAATCCGCTTTCTCACAGGGAAAACATCTCAAACCCCAGCTCCTGTCGCGCGGACTTTTGCTCTCCTGGTATCGTATCCTTATACGCGCAGTCGGGTCCCATGTGATCGCTGACCTTCCATTGCCAATCACGGGCTGCCACAACGTCGAATGCCGCTCTCGCTATGTCGTTGTCTCCAGCCGACCAGTTTCTTCTGCATTTCTGATTCTCGAGAACGTCTTGAAAACAAAGATCCAAGAAGATGATTCCCAGATGATCTAGTGATTGACCGAATGAAGATTCGTTGGATTCACTGACTGTCCAGGCGAAGCTTCGATTCACACGTGGCTGGTCCAAGGAATGCACTCCTGGCTTGCCCGGGTCCCCTGCGAAGAACACCATCGACTTACTCAGACTCTTGGGCAGCCAAGGTGAACCTATGAGCTGGACAACGGATGAAGCCGGTATCAGCGCCAGCGTGACGCGCTCTCTCGTCCAAGCCATTTTGCGAAAAAGGACGTTTTCGATCGTTATCATCTGTGACAGCTTGCCATGCGCATCCAAATCCTCGTGATGAGATAACAACAGTTTTCGCTAGAAACAAAGCCATAGCATGACCCTCGAGACTGCCTCAGGGCAATGCATAGATCTAGATTTGGTTGGGTATGAGGTGCTGACAGCGAATCGTTTCCGATTACGGGAGCCCTGACTTTCAACCTCTCCGTCAATGTAACCGAGGACGCTACTTGTCTCTTGCATGGGCAATCAGCATGTTTCAACGACTATGAGTTTTACTAGGGCAGCAGTATACGACCATAGTTCCGCTGGGCCCGCGCGGCGTGCTGCGGTGGTGTTCGTTCTGTTGGGCTGGCCCCGATGTACCCGGCGTATTGGTACACTCTTGGGGGCACTATCGCGGCCGTTCCCGATGTCTGAGTCGATGGAAATTCCACTTCAAACATGACGCGGAAATCGGTATACACACTTGTTCGATGTTGCAGTTGTGACTGTGCGCAATGCCGCCCACGACAACAGCAACCCCACGAAGACGACAGGGCTTTGAACAGCTTAGAGGCACTGGTCCAGAAGCTGCATACTGCAGCGTCAATGACTTCTGCTCGTTCCAATGCGGTCCTGCGCTCAATAATCTCGGTATCTCTGTCGCTGGAGACTAGCAGTTTCTCTAGCTTGTTGCAGCTTTCGTCGACTTCCGAGAAGAGGTTGCTCCGCTTCACCTTGCCGATGCTGAATCTGATTCTGTATAGCTGGAACATTCGGCCTTCTTTCGTTGCCATGGCTTTCTGCGGCCGACAGATGCCCTACAATTCCTATCTGAGACGGGTTTAGCTTGTCCACTTGACGCTTCGACGTCGCAGTTTCTGCTTCTCATCTCGTTGTTGAGCTGGTCCAGGACGACTTATGGATCAAGCGTTAAATACTGTTTCGATTCATCCATGATCCTTTTCATTCCTTGAAAGTATTGCAGGTACAACTCATACACATCCGGCAATCATGCCTCGAGAAGTTTCGCGGCGATCGGATCCTTCCAGCCATCCCCTGCAGAATTTGAAAGTGGTCTGTCTCTCGGCAACACCATCGTCGGCGACCATTGGCATTATCAACTGTCTCAAATGCCTTTTCTGCGATAAACAAAGAACCTCAATCGATCAAGGCAGTGTTTATGTTCAAGTTTGATCTTGCAGAAGAGACTGTGTCGCTTCGCTAGCTCGGCATACTTATCGAGTGCCGTTACGCATATCGGGACTGCCCCCAGCACAAGACCCGCAACTCCGAAACCTGACATCTTGACAAGTAAAAGAAGCGTTGTTGACTGCGCAATGGAGAAAATTCGTCTGCAATAATGCGGGAGTGAAAGTAAGAGGCGTGTCAGGTTTACGCGTGCAAAATACGTTCTACGGGTTCAACGCCCGAGACATCTTCGTGGACTGCGTCAAATTACCCTGGGCTGACCCCCCTTACGGCAAGATGTGAGAGAAGGTACGAATTGGGATCCTAATTTTCACACACAAAGATCCCGACAGCGAGGCGGACTTCTTAAGCTATAGTTCAATTTCACGAGTCGTAATGTGAGGGGAGATTTAGAGTGTCAAGTCCAGCTACAGAATGATAACCTTGGCAGTACTGAATGAGTGATCGACTCGTCCACTATGGCAAATGCGATGGTACAGTCACCAATGGCCAAAGGAAGTGTGTAGTTACGACGGTGATCAGAGCCTTTTGGATGATATCAACACTTGGGTTCCGGACGCCACAGTGGGTTGTGGATCATGCCAGACTTTTCTTGGAAACGAGCGTAAGAGGTGGTGGTCAGTGGTTGGTGGTGCCATGGCGATCGGTGACGAGACCCCATCTGTCGTGGAGTCAATCCGGGCCTGGGAGGTTGTTGTCTCTACCAAAGAAGGTTGAACTTCACTGTGGATCCTCCCGGCTTCATCCGGCGATGCGTGACCTCCGTAGGGCCGAAGTCGGAATTGTGGGTCTCGGGTATCACCGGGGCGGACCGGGGTTTTTTCGGGAAGGACTTTCCTAGTACCTTATGCACACAGCACATTGACTTGGCAAAATGTTTTTGGCTAACAGCGAAACGATTCACTGACGTGCTACCGACCCTTTCCTTAGTGCGTAGGTACATATCCAACAGACAACCCTTCCGAACAATGTCACCACAGCCAGTGCCTCACGGAACTTCTCTGTGTAAGGTAGGACTGCAACCTAGTGGAACTGGTCTTCCGTCACTCCCTTACCCATCGCAGCGGTACTGCTGATGCCGCCAGTGACCATCTTCTGAAGCTCGTCGACGTACGTTGCACCACTCCACTTCTGGTGCTTAACGACGTCGACGCCGGATTCCATTTCTGGCTCCTGTACGAGCTCGCCGTAAGCGCGCATACCTTGTTGGCTGTAAGCCTTGGCGAACTTGTCGCTAATAAGCGCCGTTGTGTGCAAGCCGGCGAGTGTTATGAACTGCCAGCAGTAACCGAGAGACGCCAGGCGACGGATGTAAGTCTCCTGCTCGTTTCGCGGCATCGCCGTCTTCCAGTTGAAAGAGGGAGAAAGGTTGTAAGCGAGCCTGGGAAGTTAATTTTTAGCATTGACCTCAGCCATTAGATTTGCAGAGGCTACTCACTTCTGCTCGGGCCACACGGCGTGAACGCCCTGAGCGAACTCCTGGGCCTGCTTGTAGTCGGGAAGCTTGCTCTCCATCCAGATCGCGTCGCAGTAAGGAGCATAGGCGATAGCACGGTTTATGGCGCAGTCGCAACCGCCCTTCAGGCGGTAGTAACCCTCGCGCGTGCGGGGCGCATCCCAGTCGAAAAAGACATCGCTGCCGACAATGCCCTTGGCAATGGCGCGAGCTTCAGTGTTGCTCTTACCCTTGGCGGCCGAGGTGTACTTTTTGACCATCTCCTCCTTGTTGGGGCTGGGACCCGCCTTGATGGCGTCAACAACAGCTTCGTCGAAGCGCTTGAGGTTCGCCTGCTTCAGCCAAGCATCCTCAATGGCTTGGAGCTCGTCGCCGAGCTTTCCAGCCGCTTCCGCAGCGTACATGAGGTCGTTCAGGGACTGGAGATTCGGGTTCGTGGAGCCGAGGATGAAGGCGTGGTCCCGGGGGTCGATGTTTGTAGAAATCAGGGTCGCGGCCTCTGCATCAGTACGGGCGACGGCAACAAGGTTGGAGCCCATGATATCGGCTTGCGCGCGGATGGCGACCAGGCGATTGATGTGCTCGCTGATAGGAACAAGGACCTTGCCAGCCATGTGGCCGCACTTCTTCGTGCCAGGGGCCTGGTCCTCAATGTGAATGCCGGCCGCACCCTTCTCAACGAAGAGCTTGGTGAGTTTCATGACGGCCGTCAGACCGCCGTGACCGGTGTCGGCATCGGCGATGATGGGTCTGAGGTAGTCAATGTTGGCGAGCTTCGCGCGGGCCTCCTTTGGCACGCTGAGGCGCTCTTGACGCTGTTTCCTGTCGTGGAAAAGCTGAGCCATGAAGAGGTGGGCAACTTTGTTGGGCACGGTGGTCTGCACGGCGGGTAAGCAAGAGATTCCTCATTGGGATGACGCACGTCGCTCGGACGGTACTCACATAGGGATAGTCAGCCAGATCCGGACCAGGCTCGTCAGAAGCCGAGGCGGTTGATGATGATTGCCAACCGGAGACATAGACGGTGTCGAGGTACTTGGCCATTTGGGTGACCATTGTAGGCTCCAAGCAGCCGTAGGTGTAGCTGGCGTCTTTATTCTTGAAGCGATTCTCGAGGATGTTGAAGAGCTTCTTTGATTGCGCGTTGCTCGGGTAGTCGACCTTCAGGTGACCTCTCTTGGAAACGATTTGCTCAGCGGTAAAGGGACGCTTCGTGAACCTCCATCGGGGCTCGCTCCACCAGCGCTTGACCTCCTCGACCTCCTTGAGAAAAAGCTCGTCTTCGCTATTAGGGTCCACAGCAGGATTGACCATGTTGTTCGCAGCCATGACGGGCAATGGGAGCTTAGACGTTTGGGAAGGTTGATGCTATTCCGAGGTGTTGTCGTGGTACTGTAACTCGGCGAAGATGCGCTTTGACACGAGTAGAGTGATGCGTTGGAGGCACAAGCACTTAGCTACGTGTGAGAGTACGTATAGCAATGAACAAATGATGCTATTCAGAACTGGATCAACGGTAGACCAAGTTCATGAGGGAAGAAGGCTGTTTGGAGAAGATGGGGAAGAGAAGAGAAAAGAAGAAAAGTCAATTTTATTTAGAGTCACAAGCCAAAGGCAAGGCATAATAATCAAGAAGTAGCACTAGCTAGCCATGACCGCTCATCGGCAGTCTTCGGCCAAAAGGCGTTCCTGGTCCAATCGTCTTACATCTGTTTTGAGGCAAGTACCTCTGACCTAAGCCCAGGCCAGGAGATGGACAGTGTGGGAGGAGGTGAATATGACTCAACCAGCTCTCAGAGCAGCACGTATCTACAACTGTTCCTGGACGCGAGACAGGACCGTGTGGTAAAACACACCTCGGAACTGGGAATAGGCAAGGACGGAATCCTGCCGAGGTACCCTGTTACAATGTCACCCATTCTCTACGTTCCCGCCGGTCCTGTCTGACTCTGTGGGGGAATGCTTGGTTGTCCTGGGCGAATGTGTACTCTCGTACCAGACCAAGCCGCAGTCAGCTACAGACTTGCTAAAGATGAGGCACGAATTGCCTGTGTGTGTTAGAAAGGGGTGACGTCTGGATTCGGCTCAAAGGGGACGGATGGGGCGAAACGTAGCTTCTTCCTCATTGCCGTCATTGGTCGAGTTGCCGAAGCTCCTTGCATGTCCCCCGCCATGCCCCGCCATGCCTCCGGCTCCTGGGGGAAATACTGGGGGAACAACAGCGCGCCGCTGAAGGTTCATCCTGCTGTCCCCGGACCATGGGAAATAATCTCAACATTGACGCCTGCCGAATCCGATTCTGCAACCCCATCTCCTGCCGCGCCCGAGACTCTAACCCGTATCGCCATCCTAGGGATGGAGGCGTCTGTTTGATAAACATTTTATGAACAACATGGTCTCTCATCATGGGACGCTCCATTGGTTACTCCAGGTGAAAATAGAGCCCTTCCTACCCAGACTGACCGAGCTCTCCTTCAAATCTTGCGGGGTAATTAGTGGTGATTTTTGTCTGCCTTAGCATGTGAAGGCTCGCTGAGTCGTCCACAGGTCGCAATTGGCCCTGGCGTTCCCGAAGCCGATCACGCTGCGTGGCGTGCGTCACAGTCACACCCTTCCCCAACCTTACGACGTCTGACCTCCCAAGATACCTCGGCCTTCACACTGCGTCTCCGCGAGTCTAGCCCTTTGTACGAGAACTCCCGGAATCACCCTAAGCTCTGAATGTCATCCTGTCAGTCACATGTCCCAATTGACAGCACAAGCCACCCTGCCTCACAGCCAACCACCAAGCTTGATAGAGCTCGACGAACCTCGAGCTTTCACGGAAGTTGCCCGATCTAACGTAGTACACTTGCCTTAGCTTCTCCTGTCCTCAACTTCATCCAATAATGAAAATACCATGTCAGCTTCTCCATGATTGATCGCATTGGGCGGATATCTAGTTCGGCTTCGCAGCCAGTCTAGCCTTTTATGCCAACCTTCCAGATTCCTCCGCCTTGCCCAACCTGCGTATATACAGCCGGCTTCACCATGCATCCACTTCACCCATAGACTCCGCTACCCAACTTCTGCACTTGAGAATGCAGCGGCACAACACGAACGGCAAACCAGACCCTTCTTGATTCCGACTCATGGGAAGTGATTTATTGGACGCCAAAAGCCGTACTGTTTGTACCAGCCTACTGCGTCCGCAGGAGAATGCGCTTTCGCCGCTCCTCGATTTGCTATCGATTCAAACAAAATCCGAAAGCGCCTTTTCGTTGTTCTGCTCGACAGCCTTGATGAATGTATCGTAGGGGGTAAGAGTGCCAAGAGCACGTCGCATATGTGCGTTAACAATTTGCAGACCATACACGTAGCTGGCGTTGACCCATCCGAATCTGTCACAGTCAGTATTCCGAGCCTCGTATGGAACAAACACAACGACTTACCCTTCCTTGGCGACTCCCTTAAAGTCAAGTCCTTGGTTACCGTACTCGGCGTCAACTCTGTGCGGATCGATAGGACGAGTAACGTCATACTTCTCAACGACGACACCGTTGAAGTCGACGAACGCCTTGGTCATCATGAACAGCCACTTGTAGGCCAGGCGCTCTGCCTCCTCCGTGAAACTGTATCGCACCAGACCGGTCCAGGCAAGCATTTGCTGAGGAGCCCAACCGTAGGGGTAGTCCCATTGACGGTTAGGTCTCTCCAGGCTGACCTCGCCACGAGACTTCTCCGTACCTGACAAGAGACCACCGAGAGCCTCGAACTTCGGCAAGGCCTTCGAAACCATGTCCGCGGCTTGCTTGGGAGTCGAAACACCGGCCCACAGGGCCCAGAAGGTCGTACAGCTTTCGTAGGTGCATTGCTCTTTCTTAGCAGTGTTGTAGTCAAAGTACATTCCCTCCTTCTCGTTCCACAAGTACTTGTCGATGGCAAGCTTTCTGCGCTTCGCCCGGCGGTCCCAGATGGCTGAAGTGACCACTTCACCAGCCTTGAGCGGTCCGACCGCGAATTCTGCGGGAATGACAAGTTTGTCGTTGAACACATTGCGGACCGTTCGCGCAATGTCCGTCTCGTACTTGAATAGGAGCGAGTTCAAGTCGATTGTTGCGAGGTCTGCGCAGACCCTTTCGAGTCGGTACGATGTGTCGTGACCAGACTCGCGGACGGCGCGATCGTGCAAGAAGTAGTCGTCCAGCTCGGGTTCCTTGATTTCGCCATCGTTGTAGGCCTGTACGAACTCCTTCCAGGTAATGCCGTGCTTCTCGGCGTACGGCTCGAGCACGTGTACGAAGTGATCAGCTTCAGTCTCAGGGGGAACACCCAAACCCTCGGGTCGATAACGGGAAAGACCCGTGACGGGGTCTAGGCGTGGCTCAGTAACCCAGACGCTGTGATACTCCTTGATGGCAGCCAAGATGGCGTTCCGTAAAAACTCCTTTGCATCGGGCTCATGCTTGATCTTCTCGTAGACACGGAGGGCCATGTCAGTGAGGAAGGGAGGTTGCGAGCGGGAAAGGTAGTAAGACCGAGTGGCGTTGAGGATTTTGCCGTAGTGGCGGATGCAGAAGCAAAAGTTTTGCACCATTGACTTGGCCAGATGGACCTTGTCGTTCACTAGGAGTCCCAAAGACTCCATGTAGCTGTCCCAGCCGTAAAGCTCGTTGAAACGCCCTCCAGGAACAACGAAAGGGAGGCCGCGCAGGGTGTCCTCGCCCGTCACAGGATCCTTGATCTTTTCCATCTCGATGGCGAGGAGACCAGGCTTGGAGTTCATGTCGCGGACAAGCTCCGGGGTAATAACCTCGGGAAGTTTCTGAACATCGAGGCGGATTTCTGGTCTCTCCTTCGCAACCTTGGTGTAAAACTCGAATTGCTCAGGAGCTCCAACAGGAATGTAGATGCGTGGGCGCGGATCGTCGGTCCAGTCCTTCGGGTCTCTTGCAGCAATCTCCACACTCGAAGCGTCGATTCTTCTGGTCAGACCCTCCCAGAAATGATCCTTGATAAGTCGAGACAATCGGTTCACAGGGTTCTCGTTCAGTCTTCCCTCGTCAAGGATAATCTGCTTGCGGCCATACTCCTTAGCAAGCGACAGCTCTTGCAGCAAGTTGGAAAGCATGTATGTTCCTCGGACATCGAATCGGTTGTGGCCGGCCGAGGCGGCGGTTCGCAACGACAGGACCTGTACAACAGTGAGCTTCAGTGACGTGATGTAAGTGGGAGCGCACAAACCTTGGGGCCATTGTCTTCGATGGTAATCTGCATGTTTCCGTCGGTGTCTTCCTGGGCTTGCAAACTCTCCAAAGTATCGTCGACTTGGATGAGGAACTTTCGATTGGAAATAGAAGCTTCGTCTGCAGGATCGACGAGTTAGCAATCGGCACGCGGGAAGCGGTGTAACAACGAGGTAGACTTGCCATGACTGCCACGACGGAAAGGCTCACGAAGTCCTACACGCTCGAATTGCTTGAACAAGCTGTTCTGTGTACAAGTCAGCTCATCCTTGTTGGAGCTCCCGTCACGGAGGACAAGCGGTCAAGGATGTGGGATTTCCGGTCGTACCTGGGAGTAGGTTCGAGTTCGCGGGCCAGCTCGGTTGGCGTGGCGCTCATCTGAGGTATAGTAGGTTTTGGCATCGTCGAACACACCACGAGCGTGGTCGTCAGTGGTCGAGCCGCGATGGCGGCGCTGGGTAGGGGAGGTCATGGTCGTCGGCCTTCCTTGGTCGGGTCGAATGATTCGGGCGATAGGCGACAAACGCGGGGGCAACTGACGTCGTCAATTGCCAATTATGGGAAAAGAGAATGCGGTCAGTGAGCAGATAATTGCTATCACCGGCCGGAGTCAGGTCGAAGGGGACTCCTAGGTCGAAATAAAAAATACTCAGGCTGCGTGTTTGTCGTGGCGGCGTTGCCGGGGTCGGTGAGAGAATGGGAGGAGATTATGCGTAGTAAGAATCCGGTGTCACGAGGCCGCACTCGGGAAGGAAAGAGACAAGGGGCGGCGCGGGATGGGTGGCAGATGCTGTCTCGAAACCAACCAATCTTGCTCAATTGGCTGCAAAGCTTCCTGCGGCTGACAACAAATCACCAGGGGAGTAGTGAGCCAAGGTACCGTGCTGTAAGGTACGCTTTCAGCGAGTCTCGCTGGATCGTTTGGTGCAGGTTTTCCGGCGATGATGGGGTGAAAGCGGCAGGATCTTTTCTCGGAAGTCAAGGTAGGAGGAAAACTCTTGAGGAGAACGCTCAGGTCTCAGAAGCTTCTAACAAGAACCACTCAATTCCAGGTTCTCGTCCTTCTTCAACAGACAATCCCAATGACGCTATCGCGCATACATTTACAGTGGTCTCCCCCCACGCTCGGATCCAGTTCGCCTCGCTGCAGGGCATCCGTACGGAAGCCGGTACCTTAGGTAGGGCGTCGAATAGACCCACCTAGATTTCATGGCCAATCAACCCAACGTTAAACTGGGGAACCGTGGGCCCAAGCTTCCTTATGCAACTCGACATTTCCATCGATCGACCTTGACAATATTGGTTTTCCGACTGAATTCATTTAAGCTCCGTGTATGGGGTATCTGACTATAGGTGTCACACTAGCCCACAGGGCACTATATTATATAAACCCATATTATAATATATAGATATATCCACCCATCGGGCATCCATAGTTAGCAATATAAGCATTACACATATATCTAAGGGATACCCTCACAGTTAGTAGCATAATAAAAGTCAATCTAGCAGCCTTATTAGCACTAATTTTTCGTTTATATTAAATAAAGAACCAGATAAGGCTATTATTAACTACTAAATCTAACTATATTAGTTAAGATCAAATAAGTTATATTATATTAACTGCTACTATATTACCCCACTCTTCCTAACCTAATATCACTTTATTACTATATTTGACTTTAACTCCCCTCTATATATCTAACTTCACCCCCCCTCTACTCTGTTAGACTATACTATATAATTATTATATATTAAAGACTTTCACTACCTAATATTATTAATTAACCTTATTACTAACTTCTAATATTTCCTGCATTTTGCTATAGATTTAAGATTATAGTAGATAACTAATAATAATATTAAAACAGCTATAACTATTATAGCTATAACTAATCTACTATTAAATAATAACTAATTTACTATACTCTACTCAGTTAAATAGAACTTAATAAGGACCTTTAAATCCTTTATTAGGAACTAGTAATATAGGGCAGCTATATATTAGAAATATCTAGAACCAGTTTTACCTGCTCTAAATACCCTATCTAAACTATAACTAGTACTAAGCATACCTAAAGAAGTATTAAGACTAATTTATAACCTTAATTAACTTAACCTCTATATATTTCTATAACCTTATTAACTATATAACCTGGTTAGCCTTAGTAGTAACTTATATATTAGTCCTATTAAGTTTAATAAAACCTATTATTATTTCTATTTAATATTACTCTTTAATAGCTTCTCCACTATAATATCCTATAATATAGAGACACTATATTAAGAATCTAATTAATATAGCAGAAACTAATCCCTATCTAGATTACCTATTATATTATAGAATCTATTTTTAGCTAATGCAGTAGTAGCTATAATTATAGTAGCAATAAATAATTAATAATAAGCTATAAATTAGGACTTTGCTGCTATAATAGCTAAAGCTTTTAGATAATAGAATAAAGCCTAATCTTACTAATCTCTATATAATAATAATAATAATAATAATAGTGGTAACGCTTTCCTATGATCTACTAATATAGGTATCTTTAACCCTAAAGTGAAAGACCCCCACTATTTAGGAATAGTATTAGACAGCAAACTGACTATATATACTAATATCTATGCCTTTACTAATTATCTACTTAATCTTACTACTACTAAATCTAATACCTAAGTATGCAAAGTATAGACCTAATCTCTTTAAGGTTCTATATTAGTATAGTATTTCTAAGTTCTAACTAATATTAACTGCAAACTACTTTATATTACTACTATTAAAGTTATTGCTACTAAACTACTAGAATACTTTAAACTATACTATAGTAATATAATATCTTATTAGAAGTTATTATTATATAGCTTTGTAGATATAGGTAATAAGGATATCCTAGTCTATGCTTAATCTATGATCTAAGATATAAAAGCATATAGTATAACTGAAATCCTATTCTAACTATAAGTAATCTATAAATTATTTAATAGAGCTATTAAATCCCTTATTCTACTACCTAATAATATTACTATACTTAATAGCTTTTTATAGTTAGTTAGATATTATAAATTAATAATAAAGATATTAGTAGTAGAATATAGGCTGCAATTTTAGTATCCCTATAATACTAATAACTAACTAGGTAAGACTAGTAATGCTTATCTTTTATATAACTATAATAGTCACTCTATTATTATTAGAAGGAACTCTAATACTAACTAGTTATAGAGTTTATTAACTAGTAGACTTAATTAAGGCAGATTTCTATATTAGAATCAATAAAATAACTATAATCCTAACTAATAAGATCCTCCTTAACTATTCTAGCCTATATCTAGCTTCTAACTAATATAAAACTAGCCTAATTAGAACACTAGATACCCTACCTTATACTAATTTAACTGTAACTAATATAATAACTAACCTAACTAAGATTAAAAGCTAGTATCTAAGAACTAACGTCTTAGATAGAATAATAATAATAACTAGAATCAGAGTACTTCTATAAAAGCAAACTAGGCATAATAATAACTATAGTAGTAATTAGTATATTATAGAGATATAACCCTATTATTATTATTATTAACCTATAATAATCTATAATATAATAGCTACTAATCTCTATTAGTATCTAATAATATAGATAAACTCTATATTATAACCTATAATAACTTTATCTATATAGAAGCTATACCTAAATAGATTAAACTTAGTAATAACTTTAACTTTACTAGAGATAATAATAGATATAAGAATATCTATTTTATAGCTATAACACCCCGTAAACAAGCCCACTCTATAACTAGCTAAAAATACTACTTCTATAAGTAATAATTCCCTAGTAATAACTAACTATATAAGCATATTTAAAGTAACTATATAACTAATACTTAACTAGCTAACTTTATAGTATAGTTTAGAGATACTTAGATAACTAATCCACCTATAGCTACCCACACTATAACTAAAGACCCTATTTAAATTATATTATTAGTTAATATATCCACCTAGATTAGAGCTAGGTTTAGCTTTTAATTATAGTTATACCTATAATACTAGATTACACCTAACCCAAACTAACCCAGAACCTAACTTAATATCTGCAGAGATACTAGATATTTATCTTCCCTACTAGATAGAACTACGTTTAATAGATACTAGCCTATAACTAATATTTATATCTAATCTATACTACTTACAGTTAAAGGTATTAGTAAAGATATCTATTATATAGATTAATATATAGTTCTAGATCTATATTTCTAAGGTACCTAGCTATCTACTAGCAAACCCGCTATAGTAACTATCTAATAAGAAGTATCTATTATAGATAACCTATTAGCTAACTTACTTATTAGTATAGATTATCTTAGTTCTAAGCAATTTAATATCCTTAATAGTAAGGGCTATACTATAATTAGTTTATGTAATATTAAGATTCTAATAGCAGTATAGCATAATAAGGCCTGCTATAAGGCTAGAGTAGTAGCTAAGAATATAACTATAATACTAGCTAATACTGCTATATAAGTACCTATATATCACATAATCTTAAACTATAACCTATAATAGGACCTGCTATTTAAGCTAATAGATCTGCCTATTTTATTCTATATAATACTAACAGATATATCCTTATTAGAAATCCTTATTTAAAATAACACTATAACAGACTAAACTCTATAACGCTACTAATTTATTAGATATCTTATATCTATAAATCCTACTATATAAGTATAGATAGTAGATAAGACTAAAACTATAATAGTATCCAAATTTGCCCTCAAAGAACTATACTAACTAGAAAAACATATAATTAATACCACACTTATTTAATAATAGTTAATTTAGAAGCATCTAACTAGTATTAAGATCTATAATCACTAACTAGATACTAAATATCTCACTATACTAATTAACAAATTTGCCTATATATTTACTAATACTAGTTTTGCTAATATCCCTAAAAACTAATAACTATAAGTTCACTTTAAGCCTGATTAGGATAAGTAAATACCTAAAAAGTGTAAAATCTACCCTTTAAGAGGACCTAAATAAGATATCATTAAACATATTATTAACAAATTAGAACCTAAACTACACTATATAATAACCTAAGTCCTATTTATATTTCTAGTATTTATTATTTAGTGAGAATAACTTACAGCTAACAAAACTATCTTATTTAATAAAACCTTAACCAATATATTATAATTAGCTATAATAGACGAGAAGAAACAGAACCAAAAAGGCTATATAGTTATTAATATATAACCACTAAATAATATAACTCTCACAGATACCTACCTAATAAAAATACAGGATAATATTATAGCTAAATATGCTAATATAACATATATTTCCATATTTAATATAATAGTATTCTACTACTAATAGCAAGTATATCCCACCTCTTAATAGGCCTTTACAATTATTACCCATAAAGGACAATTCACTTTTAAATGCTCTATAATAGGATATAAGAATAGCAATGCCTATATCTAATAATAGATAGACTCTATTCTCTCTAAATCTAATGCTAACTTATATTATAATAATATTATAGTTGCTTTAACAGGCTTTAATAACTACCTCGCTAACCTATATAATATACTCTAAGCCTTATTAGATACTAATATCTTATTAGAACCTAATAAGTTATATGTTAGCTTTCCCATAATATTAGTATTAGGAAAGATAGTTAACTCCTTTAGTCTTTTAATACCTATAGCTAAATTAGAAGTAATAAAGGTTATTAAATTCCCTATAACCCTATATTCACTTAAACACTTCCTTAGTCTTATATCTAGCCTATAATACTATATCCTATAATATGCCCAAATTGCTAAACTACTAGAAGACTAGAAGATAATACTATTATACACCTATAAATAACTAAATAATAACAGTATAATAAAGAATAGAAAAATATCTAAACCAGCATAGAAAGCCTAGGTAATAGCTATTAACATATTAATACTAACAGTAAAAGAATCTAATACCTTTTAGTTACTTAAAGAAGCACTTATAGCTAACTTAATACTTATATTCTTCTTACTTAAATAATAGCTCTATATCAAATTTAATATATTATCTAATAGCTTTAGTATTTAAGTCTTTTATATTAAGAACTTAGTTATTCTGATATTAACAGATAACTAATATCCCCTATATAATACTATTAAGCTAATTGCCTTTATATTATATATCTTAAGTAACACTAAAAAACAATACTAGTTAATAGAACTTAAGGTAGCAGGATATGTTAAAGACTAAATACTAGATCTGACCTATATAGATAACGCTTATAGTGATATTCACAGACTATAAAGCTATTATTAATATCTAGTCTTATCAGGTTAATAATATTGCTAACTTAACTGCTTATACTATAGCTAATAAAAAGCTTATCTAAGCTATAAAATATATATTATAATTTGAAATCTATATTATCTATAAGCCTAGAAAAGACTACTTAGTCTCTAATATATTAAGCAGACTTCCCGCTAATAATACTATGCTAAATAACACTCCTGGCATATTAGATATTCTACCTAATAACTGCTCTATAGATCTTATATTTATAGTAATATCTAATAATAATTAGAAGCCTTCTATTTATAACCTAATTTATAATAATTAACTAATCTAACTCCCACTTATATAAGAATAACCTCTATTAGAACCTATTAAAGTTACTAGAATTCCACTTAAAACCACACTTCTAGAATAACTAGCAGCTATAGTTATTAAAATTACACCTAAGTTTAGAAAGAAACTATAGGATAGCTATAAATCAGACCTAGTATAATAGAAAACTCTAGATATTATTTAGAATAATATAAAGTTAGAACTAGATAATTATGCTAATCTGCCATTTTAAATTAAATAAGGACTATTATAGAAAACAGATTCTAACTATATTCTATAACTTTATATCCTAAGATCCTGTTTTCTAGATATCTTTAACTCTATCTATAATAGTAACTATCTTAGCTATAATAAGCTATCTAAATTTATATTATAATATTATATATATAATAGCCTTAAATAACTATAGAACTACCTTTATAACTATCCCTAATATAAAGTATTCTAAATCTAATATTATAAGGCCTATAGCAACCTATAACCTATCCTGCTACTACTATACCTATACTATATAATATTAATTAATTTTATATTAACACTACCTCTATCTAATAAAGGATTTAACTCAGTTCTTATCTTAGTTTATAAATTATCTAAAGAAATATTTATAATCCCTAGCACTATAACTAATACTACTAAAATCTAGGGAATATAACTTATACAGCGTCTAATATTATCTAACTAGGGATTTCCTAAAATTATTATCTCAGATTATAATTCTAAGTTTCTTTCTATAATATAGAAATCAATATAGCAGGAAACTAGTATAACACTACTATATATAACTGCTTATTACTTATAAACTAATAGATAAACAGAATATATAATATAAGCTATTAAATCAGCTATATATTACTACTTCTATTCCCTTAAAAGTCCTAAATAATAGCTAACTTATCTCCCATACCTCAAATTTAAATTTAACTACAGCTAATCAGTATTAACATAATTATCCCTAAATAAGATTATTAAGAGCTTTACTCCTAATAATATCCTGCTACTAATAGTAAGAAATATAACACCTATAGCTATTAAATAACTAATAACCTAACTTTTAGTATATAATATTATTACTATTACTATAATTATAATAAAATAGTATTATAACTAATAGCATATAACTAAATTCTTTAATATTAATAATAAAATCTACCTAAGACTATATAAAGGTTATAATATACCATAAGCTATAATTATAGGACCTAAATATAGATAACACTATATAGGCCTATTTACTATTAAAGAATATATTAACAGATCTGCCTACTAACTTATATTACCTCTCTACTTTAAGATCTATAATATTATCTCTATTAATTATCTAGAACTAGCTACTTAACTTAATCTATATAGATAATAACTACTACTAATCCTACCTATCTCTGCTAAGAATTAGTTACTAATACCTAACTATATTATATAATAATATAATATTAAATCTAGTAAGTAATACCTTATTACCTATTAATACTTAGGCTCTAACTATAACTAATAGATATTATAATCTAACTTAGCTAAATATAATAATTATAATAACCTCCTATAATAATAGAATAAAGTTAGATAGACCTAACAATAATTAAGAGCAAATAAGATAGATTTTAGATTATAGTAGTAAGGGCACTGCATTTTTAGAGGAGGGCAGACTATTACACTAGCCCACAGGGCACTATATTATATAAACCCACATTATAATATATAGATATATCTGCCTATTGGGCATCCATAGTTAGCAATGCAAGCATTACACACACACCTAAGGGATACCCTTATAATAGGACTGCAGACCTCAGAGGTCTACTCTAAGGCACGAAGGCTTTGGGCTCGGTATCTCATCACCAGCCTTTTTGGAACGGGCTCACTGCGGCGCATCCTCGACGTGGTTTCTTTTGTCATTGTTGTCCCATCGTCGGCTGTCTCAGAACAACCAAGACCTCAAGAAGCCGTTCCACGGTCCTCCGTTGACAGATGTCCGGCACTAGCCACCACTGTACTGACGAGGCTGACTACTCCAGCAAAAATCTTTTTCTCGGTGGATCACGGGCGACAACGAGTTCGACCTTCGTTGAAAGTAAGTTCGCGGCTCAATACTGAGTAGGTATTGAGCGAGGAGGACCAATGCAGGACGTGTCGCCGCCAGGCTCGTCCAATGGCAGACATCAGACTCAAACAGCCATCCAACTCAGATAGCAGTGGTCACATCTCCATAGCACAACAACTTTATTCTTATGTTATTCCTTAACCTCGGAGCTCACATCGCTTTAACCACTCTTGTTTTCCTCCAATACTACTTGCTTGCTGGACATGCTGTTCATCTCAACATCGTAAATTGTACGAGAGTCAAACTGCAAATACTTGCATTCGTGGGCCACGAGAAAGATTAGACGCCCCGGTGTGCTTGACATGCGAGTGCTCCGAAGAGGACCTCATGAGCCTGGGCGCAATTGCTCTAAAAACCCTGCGCAGCGTAGGCATTGAGCCACATATTATAAAGAGATTCACCTCGACAAAACTAAAAGGAGAATTTGGGCGAATCAACGAAAGAGGCCTTGGCACTTACGACCAAACATTGGCAGGAGCAGCTACCCAAGCGACGTCTGTGGTCTTGAGCAGAGGCTGGAGGTAAACCATGCGGACAACAGATGTTGTGACGGTCCTGCGAACGATGTTCCGTCAACAATGGTGTCGGCGACATATTGGAAGAAAACCGCCTACAAAGAACCGATTCCAAACATAATCATCGCGTCAACCTTGACAACAGGCTGCATCTGCAGACGAAATATCATTGGGACCGGAATCAGGAAAAGAACAACATAAGAGCAACATCCGACACGATGTTCGACGTTGCAATCGTCATGTATAGCATAGCGCTATTCAGTGACATGTGAGGGTTTGCAACATATGGGTCCCATTTGCACGGATGGGCCATGTCCCGAACAGCAGCATAGATGCAATGGTCACAGTGTAGCAGAATACCATAACGATGCCAGCAATGATGGATCGTCGATACCAAGGCAACGGAGAAATCTTGAGGTATGCGAAGAAGAGCGAGGCTTTGGTGGAACTGTTGGCGCAGATGAAGACGGGGGCTACGACGATGTAGCTGATCTAGGCATTCTTTTCCTCAGCAGGCGTTTCCGGCGTTGTGCGGATACATGGTGCGCATTGTTACTCACGAGAGCCTGTTTTGACCATGTCTCAATGGACATCTCCTATGTGCGATGAACCAAACCTCCCATGGCGCAAAAGCCTGGAATCGACCAGTCAACGCCGAGATTTGAGGAGGAAGATTGACGGCGGACTCACAGACTTGGAGCGACTGCATTACGATAGAACATATCTGGCCAGAAAGAGTCAGAAAGATTATGTCATAGGAAGCACAAATGAAAAGAAAGTGCGAGTAGCTTCCCCAGGCAACCGACATCAATCCTTCCAGTGTCAGGCTGTGTAAGAAGTAGTTGCTTGAAGTTGTTTTTCATTCCATGAGGGACTCACCATCGTCAATATTAAGTCCATCTGAGAACGCGAGCTTCACGTAGAACCTCTGGAACAGGCATGTGAGAGCGACCGGGGCCGGAATTCGAAACACTAGGTAGTGCTCCAGTACACATTGTTCTCGTGGATTGTCGAAATCTACCACATAGCCATCGGGAGGAGCAATAAGCGTGGTCGTGATGTTCGTTACCGGAAATCCAGTTGCCATTGAAAGTGATCAAAAATTTGTCAACTCAATCACCAAAAATCTTCAGGCAAGACTCTGAACGAGAAAGTAGAAACAAAGACGGAAAGAAAGGCCAGGCCTTTACCTGGAAAGGCCAAGATGGGGCTGAGGAACGGCAAGGGGAAAGCTGCAGAGTCCTGGGAGGTCGAAAAAGCGCAAACTGAACTGCATGGTGGCTGCGCGAGACGTACGCATCCCGTATTAATATTCGACTTTCGCGCGTTGCCAAATTCTTCGGATTTCTCCGAAGCTACTCATTGTCCAGCCATAGCTAGAAGTTGTCATCGACATTCGGGGGGTATTCTGGTTTGAGATTCATGGTTGTCATGTTGGTCGAAAAGTACAACCACTCAGACCTTGATCTCATTTGAAGAGCCAAGATATCATGCTTGCCGGCTTGCCTTAGCTTGCATGCTGGAGCAGCAGCAGCAGATATTCCAGGTTCTTGCGCTGGACTGTGGGTGCAAGAACGCAACCACCCTTGCTCGACCGACTGGGGAGCCGGTCAACAAAATTTATTCTCTTTCAATGAGAGATGGAAGCATTTCACAGTGCGCCGTATTACTCCGTTATGCCACCGAGCATTAAGCTGGCAGCTGGCAGGGAGTTACGGCTCACCGCAGCAGACAAACAAGACCGATCCGGACTTCGGGGCCGAATATCCAATAGTTTAAGATAATCTTCTCGACTCCTACGGGGTTCTCCTCCCAATGGAGACACCGCTTTTCATACCAGGTGAGAGCATGTTTGTGCCTCCTTGGGTCTGAAAAGCATTAAATGGTGCGTTGTGGTGCTCTGTTCGTGTCGAGATCGTCCCGGAAAGATCCAACGATTCCTGAATCTTCTCAGTCCACCTTACTACCTTCCTTATTTCTCAGACTATAAACCCCTGTTTCTGTTGTCTTTCGCCTATCATCATGGTTCGTGTCATCCCCTTCACGATCGCTGCCGCGCTGTTCAGCAGCAGTTTGGCCCTCTGCACGAAGAACGGCGTTACGCAGATGTTGAGCTATGTCAAACGCCACCCAGACTACACTCAGGCTGAGTTTTGGGACTACTGGTATAATGAGCATGCACCCAAGGTCGCTCCTCTCGCGTCCTACTTCAACATCACTCGATACCAACAGGTGCGTGATTGAACTCCGACCTCCAACATACTCCAGCGGGGGCATGATATGTGGAGTTTTAGCTGATACCTCCACAGGTGCAAGTCGGCGGTCTTGTACTACCTACAGAGGCTGGCGCGTCTGAACCGGCTTCCAACGTTCCTGTCGAGTTTGACGGCATCGCCATGTTCATGTACCGCAGAGCCGAGGATATTACTGCAATGCTCGCCCACCCGTATTATACCGAAGTAGTCCTCCCTGATGAGGGCGTTTTCATCGATAAGACTGCCTTCAACGGCGGCCAGGTGGCTGTGTTTGTGGGCACTCATGTTGAGGTTGTGGAGGACAGGAAGGATGTGTGGATCGGCAGCAGTGTGGATCGTGAGAAGTACCAGCAGCTATTTGATTCATACCACTAGGCGATAGGCGGCAGAATGCTTGACATGGAATTTGGCTTGTAGGGGTATGGAAGTAGTAACATCAAGGGTTGTGACAGACTTAGATGATACACCTGGATTCGCCGTCTATACCAGACTCTATTCATTGGAAAAGAGAGAGATCGGATACGCTGTTCATCACCCCGACATAAATTTGTGGACTTGAATCCTTTTCTGTGCTGGATGTTGGGTTGTCTCAAATATCCCGTCATCAGTTTTGCCGGGCGCCTTGTGGAACGTGATTTAGATCACAGAACCCTGGGTTCACTTCTCGACTATGGTATGGGTTTGTGGTGTGATGCGTAAGGTTGATGGCCGGAAGGGCTTCGCGGATGGGCGGAGTCAAAGTCCGGATATGGATCACGATATCCGCACCTATGAATGAATCAGTATTGTCACTGGGATGCAATCTTTTGGATCTACTTCGATCTACCACCCCGATTGGCTCAATTAGAGTGCCTTGCAAGATTTGGAGTAATGACATTTTGTTGGAACTGTTGGAACCGGGGATGCTACAAACTGGATACGTGCCAACTTGATAATCCACGACCAAATGTGATATGTCCTTTTCCTCGTCAAAGGGGGTGATATCAATTACACTGATGCAGAGAGCTCACGAGAAATCTGCTGAGTTACTGAAATGAGATCTCAACCGTGTTCACTTTGAATACTCGGATGCACCATATGGTGTCAAAGTAGGTGGAATAGATTGCTTAGCGGACTTGGTGAACCAGCATCGGGGCCTCCTTTGCGCTGTTGGTGGTAACCGAGAGAGCGAGTCCACGCCTCTGACCAGGGCGATAACCCATGTTTTCTCTAGTGGTGTTGGCGGGATCACTGTCAAATGTAAAGCATCCGCAGAAGATGAGTGCAAGAAGCATGCGTTTTGTTCCTCGATGCTTGATGGGAGGACGAGAAACCCTTTGACGAATAAAAACTAGATATTTCGCACACGGAAAGTTTGAACTTGTTATTTTCTTTTGCTGTTCAGTCATAATGGGAGACACGACGTGCTTGTCGTGCAAGTCGGATGCACGAATGGAGCTGTTCCGGTGGAGCCGGGAGGGCTGCCCGTGCCGATAAAGTGGATCCAGCATGGGCCGAGGTGAGGTAAATCGGGGTTCCCGGACGGGGGCTCGGCCGACCGCCATGATACACGCGGAACCTCTACTCCGATGAAAGCAACAGTGCCAGAACAGAGTACCCTATTGGCCGAGCCAAAGCTGCGCAAAGAGACTGTTTGAGACATCCCTCAGCTATGGTTTGTGTCTTGAAAGTCGAAGATTGACAGAATTCCCCAAGATCAAGAATCAAAAGTACCACAGAACCGCGCCTCTGAACGTCCCCAAGCTGCTGACAACAAGCCGGCCAAGTATTTCTGTATTGATACGTATAATCGGAAGATCTTGCTAACCCTTGTAAGTGCATCAGTCATTAGTATATCCTACCACACCGAGTCCATGCTGAACCGGCGTCTTTCTTTTCTCGCCAAAAAAAGGTGGGGGGAAGAGCCTCTCATTGACCCG
The DNA here is from genome assembly GCA_036785495.1 of Colletotrichum neosansevieriae. Taxonomy (NCBI): domain Eukaryota; kingdom Fungi; phylum Ascomycota; class Sordariomycetes; order Glomerellales; family Glomerellaceae; genus Colletotrichum; species Colletotrichum neosansevieriae. The sequence goes on along the minus strand of JAVHLV010000166.1, from coordinate 120,753 downwards.
TTAGAAGGTGGTTTCCCGAAGCCTCCCAATCTTGCCGATCTCATATTCCACCCACCGACCCACGCGTGTCCTTCCAGGCACCAGGATACTGCTCGGGTTCATGACATGGCAGCCCTCGTACGTGACGCAGAAGGGCGGCGCTGTCGTGTCGACGAGAATCATAGACGTTGGCAGTGGGTACAAGTGCAGCGCCGTCGCGTAGTCCCAGTGCACCGGTCGAATAGCCTGACGGAACGGCGCAAGGTATCCCTGGTCGAGTACGGTCTTGACAAGCTTCCGTGCCGTATGTACGTCTTGCGCAACGTCTGACCTGACCTGCTTCACTGCCGGCTTCTCGCTCGGGATATCTACATCCATATCGCCGTCCTCTGCCTCTGCAGGATCGTCTCCTTCCATGGCAACATCGTCGTTTGTCGCCTTCTCTTCCTCTCCCTCCTCCCCTTCCTGGCTTTGTTTTGACGTCTTGAGGCGAACCGCTGTGCGGCGGAAGCGGGCAGAGATATCATCGCGGAAGACCACGACCTCATGGTTCGGGCCAAAGAGCGTCATGCGACTTGGGTTTGATGTCCAGATGGCCTCGCCTTCACTCTTTGCGCCGACTTCAGCGTTGGCTGCGGCGAATGCACGTCGGATACGAGATGTGAAAACGTCTGGAGCAGCTTTCCTTGGCAAGGGTGTCGCGGCGCCAGCGGTGAAGGAGGATACCCAGCCGTCGTTGTCTCCGGGAACGAAGACAAAAGTCGATGACTGGAGGAGCGCGGGGTAATCGGAGAGCGCCGAAGCCAAGGCGTCGAAGTACTCCTTGTATTCTATGCTGCCGCCACTGCCGCCCCTCGCAAGGACAGCATGTTGCGTGAAGTTGCCTGTGACGACGAACGTCATTGGGCTTGAGCCTTCTGGCTCTGCGGCGTACAGAGCCAATATCTTGCGCATCGCCTGGAGTGTGCGTGGTTGATCAAGATTCACTTCACCCAGAATGACCATCCGTCCTCGACTCGAAACCTCCTCAGCGGAATGCCTTGGTAACAAACGCTGCTCGAGTTTCCGCATGCGTGAACCGACTGCCCGCTCGCTGCCGACACCCAGAAAGTCGATCCAGCCAAACCCACCTCCTATGGTGTGGTCCTGACCGCCTTCCAGTCCGCTAACACCCAGTGTCGCCTTTCTCTTTTCGCAAGGAGGCTGACCGATGAAGAAGCCTTGGAATCTGCCACCCAATGTTCCACCAACACCACTGCTGCCGCTCAGCCCCTTGCCGACGGATTCCTCTTCCTCTTCGTAGAAACCATCAACCAGAACAATCATGCCAGGAGTGAACCATGCGGAGTCTTCAGGAATTGCGACCGCCTGCGACAAATCCAGGGGGATGGTGGCCGTCAGGTCACTGATAGCCAGTCCGCCAGCTGGTAATACGTTCAGCATGCCGAGGAGCATGTGATGGCTGCCATGACGACCCAACATGTTGGCGATGGGTGTGATTTTGTGATTCTGCTGATTTGATAAAGAGCGTTTTAGTGAAGGAGCTCTTGCGCTCGCGACGGCTGATGTCTGGAAGGATTCGTTCCTGAGTAGTCGCTGGTGGATGACGTTATATCTATTTCGGAAGAGCGCAGTTTTGTGTGAAGCTGGCGGTAACAGGGACGGTTTCGTTGTCTCTCTGTAGTCCAAGTCAGTTGAAATAAATCAGCCTCCTTCCCCAGAAACTTCTCTTTCTCCTTACCTTTCAAAATGCTTCTTGGCCACATTGTAAGTGAATCTTGGTTGCTCATACGCGTCAACAACCCTCAGCCACTTCCTCGCGTCTTTGATACTTTCGTCATCTTCCTCTTCCTCAACGTCGAGGTTCGACATGCCAAAGCTTTGTTGGCTGTCTTCTCGCGACAGGACAGGCTGTGCAGGTCGAATGCCCAGTCTCGTCCCTGCGAATTGTGTCTCCTGACCAGGCTCCAGCAGCAAACTATTCTGCCGGCTTAGGCCTTTTGCGCCAGTGACGATCTTTCCCCCACTCATGTTTCCTTCCAGTGTCTTCAAGATGTCCTTGAGCTCGGAGCTCGCGCCGTCGACAATGACGCCCCCATTCCGGCTTTTCCACGACTTGGCCACCTCGTCCAGGACTTTTTCCGCTAAACCCTCTTCTCGCCATGCAGAGCCACAGTGACGACCTATGAATGTGGCGAGTTCTTGTAGGGCTGTCGACGTAAGGGTCAAGCTGTGCTTCTTCGTGAACGTGCGGAAGGCTAAAGGTCGGAGGGTCGCTGGCGGTAGGATAATTGGAAGAATCGCATGCTTTGCTGGTGCCGATACCTTGAAAGGCTTTAGGGGATGCACCGGAGTGCCGAATGCGGGCGAGGACGAAGGAATCGCGGTGGATGACGAAGGATGGGCAGGCGTCTTGGTGTTGAAGATGTTGGCCATGGGCACCTGTTTGCGCTTTGGCGAAATCGCGGGCGGGGGATCCATGACGAATGTTTCTTTGCGACTGTCGATTGTAAGAGATCAGAGTAGCATATCGCGATATTATCAATCAAAGTGATGGTCGCAATTGATCGCGGGGTTCTTGCTCATCGCCAGTTTGGGTCAGGGAATCCTTAATTGAGACGCGTCCTTGCACCGCGTTTCTGGATGTCGAGCGCGTTCTGTCGCGCTCGTGCCACACTTCGCTCGCAGAACCAGGAGTCAGTGGCTTGCTCGCTGTGGCTGAAGCTACGTCCAGGTCCCCCGCGTCTTCCTCGGCTCTTGCATGCCGTCATCAGTGGGTGAAAATGCAGGAGCTGTCACCTTGACCAAAAAGCTTCCAGGAGCGATTAAAGGTCGTTCAATCTGCACCAAGACTGCCCAACATGTTGGCGCCGGCAGCGCGTTTTCTCCCAAGATACCGGAGCACTTTCATTCGCTCGGTGTCCAGCTTATCTTCTAATCCCTCAATTGTGAGTAATTGCGCTGCAGGCACTTTCCAGCTACTCACTAGGTGCAACAGAAAGTGTTTCCCGCCGATGCATCACGAGCTTCCTTCCTCTTATCCTACCTTGAAGATGAACCACCCAATCAGAGGATAGCCATTGGCTTCACCACGAAGGATCCTCCGACGCCGCAAACTTTCATTGAGAACCAAACATTCACCAAAATCCTATACGAAGTCCTCGCAGAGCATGCACACAAGGACAAGGACCTTATTGCCCAAGCTGCAGCCTTCGCCGGTCCTGGCGGAGCTAATCTGGGCTCCGGGGGTGCTTTTTTCGCCCAAAGAAATAAGAGGAGCTCGTCGCGCAAGGTCGGCGGCGGTGGCGGTGCCGGAGGAAGCGGTGCCGGAGGGGCAAGCGGCCAGGGCGGCGCCGGAGGAGGCGGACACGGCGGGTATGTCCACCTGAGCGACTCGAGAAACCCTCCTGACTTTGGCCGTATCGCCTGGCCCGAAGACATCCTGGGCAGCGTGGAGGTTGACCAGGGCGGGAATATCATTGGCAAACTTGAGCCCAGTGGGACGTATCGCATCATCACCAACGAAGGAATGTAAGTTGACATCCGTCCAGTATACTTATATAAACTAGTCTTACAATCTGCACAGTCTTGGACTCAGCCCCTTCCTAACAGATAAGCTGAAAGAAAGGCTTCGGTCAGAGGACCAGAAGGACAAGTCGAGATAAGAGAACTTGTTGATTTGACGCGCCAGATGGCCGCTTGGCGGCTTTGGTTTTTTACAAAACTGCATCCGATTCCGAACCTGTAATCTTAGCTCTTTCGCATCTGTATGGTCGGCCCACCCATGACACCAACACCGATCATGATCGATCGAAACACGATGATTCTATCCTTTTCGCCGAGCTGTGCTATTATTGGGAACTGATTGCAACCTTGGCTGAAGGGGTTGGGCAAAGGCGCCACGAGTTTGGAGAATCCACTTACCTCCACTTGGTTTGCTTTTGGTGCAAGGAACAAGCACTGGGAGGGGGATCGTGAGTTACTCTACCCTCATAACCTCGGAACTGGAGTCACTGCAGATTCTTCTGTCCTGCAGACACAGTTTCCACCCCACAACCCCGTATTCAACTCCCGCTGTATGTGGACGAAGGGAGCTCAAACAGAAGCGGGCGCATGCATACTCTCCAGACCGCCGGGCGGTTTTCCTGGGTTCGGAAACGCCTACAGCTTTAGCGAACTAATCCCGGAAGACATGTATCCTCGCGAAGATTCTAAAGTGGCCTTTTTTTGGTATCGATAGTCGAACAACAGGCAGCGAGTCGAATGTTCAGGGTGATTTAGCCGGTGTAGAGATGTTGAATCAGCTTGACGGATTGCTTTTCCAAGTCGCAGGGCCTTCAAGGAAATGACATGCAGGATTACGGCGATCATTGGACTTTGCTTATTTGAGTCAAGGGAACTGGGGATATCCGGCGGCCAAGGGCTGGTGTATCGAAGGGTCGCAACGGAGACTCTGTGCCGGAGTCGAAACGAAACCACGCGCGCTCGACTCACGGCTACGAAAGTCGGTAGTGTGCTGTGTAGCACACCCATGGGGCAGCTGTCAGATATCTGTCAGCTCAACCCAGGGTACGAGGATAGCTGTTACAATTGAGATGACGATGTCGAAGAGACGCCCAATGCCTCCCGTCTGTGGGGATATCAGTCCCCTTCTAGTTGGACAAGAGTACCTGTTCTCACATGCAAGACAACCATTAAGCGATCATGAGACAGCATGATGCCAGCACCCAAAGCATCCAGGCGTGTCGGCTCACTCAGCGTAGATTGTGATCTGTCAGTTATCAGCCATCATACACCGCGGCTGGAAGAAGATTGGGTTGCAATTATGATGACTCCTATTTCTTTAACCTCAACTAATTTTGTTTGGGTTTGTAGTATTCAACGCTCCGTGCTGCGCCCAACATGAGATGGTGTCGGGTCATGATTCGGACGAGAGCTGCAGCTTTCAGGACAATAATCGAGGTGGTCCAATTGAAAGCCTGCCGATTCGCCCCGATTCCATCCTGCCCTCCACTGTCAAAACACAACAATGGTCCCACCAATTATAGCGCCCTCTGTCCGCTGTGGACAACGGACTTGTCCACTGAGAGCCGTGAAGTGCCCTGTTAACATTGGGAGCTGCCCCTCCACCCGCCCCGAAAAGTAGCCCAAAACAGCAGCGCAAATGCACAGACCGGCTCACCTCCCCACCATAGCAGGCGAGCAACTGCTCAAGGTGTCTGCCAGCCAGGGAAAAAAGGTCTGGCACGAACCAGGGAGCTTCTTGGCAGCCCTCCCACCCACCCTTCGATGTTCCCCTCCACAATCCAACTTCGTCATGCCCACTTGTGTGGTCCAAGTCAACGGCTTGCTCTGGCCACAGCCTATCTAACAAAACCGACCTGAGGCCCCCCCCCCCTCCCTCCCCCGACTGACAACATGGCTTCCGGCTTCGACGAGGAGGAACTCCATATCAGTCTCTCTCCCTCCCAGATCCGTCGACGCTCACAGCAGCAGGGTGCTGCCGCAGCCGATGCCGCCGCCGCCGCCGGCCGTCACGACCTCCTTCAACCACCCGGCGCCGTCAACATGGCTCCTCCTCCCGATACTACCGCCCCGCTGCGGGACAAGATCAAGACGGAGCAGCGCATCGGCGCATACAAGGTCATCAAGACCCTTGGAGAGGGCTCTTTCGGAAAGGTGAAGCTGGCTATACACAACGGCACCGGCCAGCAAGTCGCTCTCAAGATCATCGCAAGGAAAAAGCTCATCAGCCGGGATATGGCCGGTCGCGTCGAGCGCGAAATCGAATATCTCCAGCTTTTGCGACACCCTCACATAATCAAACTGTACGTCACATGCCAGAACCCTTGTTCTTGTCACCAAATTCCCTCGCTGACCCGGATGGACTCAGATACACCGTGATCAAGACATCCAACGAAATTATCATGGTGCTCGAATATGCCGGCGGCGAACTCTTCGACTACATTGTCCAGAACGGCCGTATGAAGGAACCCGAAGCGCGGAGGTTTTTTCAACAAATGCTCTGCGCCGTGGAGTACTGTCACAGACATAAGATCGTGCATCGGGATCTGAAACCCGAGAACCTCCTGCTGGACGACAACCTCAACGTCAAGATTGCCGACTTCGGTTTGAGCAACATTATGACAGATGGAAACTTCCTAAAGACAAGTTGCGGAAGTCCAAACTACGCAGCACCTGAAGTTATTGGCGGGAAGCTTTACGCTGGCCCCGAGGTGGACGTGTGGAGTTGTGGCGTGATTCTTTACGTTCTGCTGGTGGGCAGGTTGCCATTCGACGACGAACACATCCCAAGCCTTTTCGCAAAGATTGCCCGCGGCACCTACAGTATTCCCCAGTGGATGAATGCTGGCGCGGCGAATCTCATCAAGAAGATGCTAGTCGTAAACCCTGTGCAACGTGCCACAATCGAGGACATCCGACAAGATCCTTGGTTCATGACTGACCTGCCACCATACCTGGCACCGCCTGTCGAGGAGTTTTATAACACGGGTGTGGACCCCAACAAAGCCATTGAAAAGAGCGACATTGCCCCCAATGCTCCCCCAAGAGTCCAAGAGAAGCTCCATAATGAGGTTACGGAGAAGATCAGCAAGACCATGGGTTATGGCAAGAAGGACGTTGAAGAGGCTCTGCAAGCAGCAGAGCCTTCTGCAATTAAGGACGCCTACATGATTGTTCGTGAGAACAAGCTCATGCAAGTGAACGGTGAGTCTTATCCAACTTGCTGTGCGTATTCTGGTCTAAACCAATCCGCAGAGGCTATGGCTTCGCTTTCGGTCGACCAGGAGTCAAATAGTCCCCTTCCGAGCGCCTCATCAATCAGATCAGGCGTTTCTGCCGTCAGCAGCACACAGCGGCCTTATATCAGCAAGATCGGTATTCTACCCAGTAGTTTACCAGCCTATCATAAGGAATATGTGGAGCGTAAAGTTGCAGGCATCGTAGATCACCCAACACCTACGATCGTGGTCGACGAACCGTCCTCGTCTCGTACAGACGCCGAAAGGGAAGAGACTGCGCGGCATCTCAAGCCGCACTCTCGCAGTCAAGTTCGTCTTGACGATTCCAAGACGAGACCACAGGGTATGACACCAGTAACCACAACGAAGAAGACAAAGCCAGTACGGTGGCAGTTCGGTATTCGATCGCGCAACGCACCTTGGGAAGCCTTGCTGTGCATCCACAAAGCGCTCAACAAGCTCGGAGCAGCCTACGTACCTGACGAAGACTATGATAAGATCCATGGCTCGGAGACGGTTCAGCCCGGCAACGACGGCAGCTTCGTCGAAGACTACACATACCAAGGCGGCAACGACTCCACGACCAGCATCGATCCCCTGAAGAGGTACAAGCTTCCGGCTGACCCATGGCACATACAGGTGCGTTGGGAAACACAGAGTGAGTTGCGAAGTGCCTGTGGCCTAGAAACGTGTTACTAACTGAATTGTAGCACTGCGCAAGAGCTCGTCAACTCCTAACGTGGGCACCAGGACTCCAGACAGCTACCACGTCGTCGGGGAGGACAGCGTCAAGCAAGACTTTGTGGCGTTGCACATGGACATCCAGATCTACGAAATGGAGCACGGCGTTTATCTCGTGGACTTCAAGTGCTCGGGTTACGAGACGGCTGACAGGAGGCTTCTCGAGGAGAAGGATGTCACAAGTCCCTTCCCGTTCCTGGACATGGCGGCAAGGTTGATCATGCAACTAGCCGAAGCGGACTGATGATGCGTCCTGCGTTGTTCCGCAATTCTTCTAGGAGGTCTCTCCTTCATCTCCGTTCTAACGGAAACGGAGAGCTTTGCAAATATTTCGAAAACGGTTGGCTCTGTCATAGACATGGGAAGGTGGGATGGATCGATCGGGCCGAGGCACATTGTCAGGTTATGCGAACATGGGAGTTTGGGGGGGGTGCAGGAAAACGAAAGGCGTTTTTCCCTTAATCTTTTCTTTTTTTTAGACCCGGCGGATAGGGGCGTGGCCTCTTGGCGATGCCGACTGTGCTGAGGTGACGGGTTGCATCGTGGTGTTTCCCGACCGCTGCGGGGCCGAGATCTACATGACGGCGGGTTGGACTCGAAACAAGGGGGATCGGCACATTAGGCATGTTTTCGTCAGCGGCTATAGTGCGGTAGGCTCAAAGCAAGCAAGCATTATTACCCTAGATCACGGCCTCACGCCGGCGATATCTGCGACCGTACTTCTTCGGAGAACAACAGTCTCCCGACTCCAACACCCTTCGGGCAATTCGGCGCAGCACAGCAGAGCCTCACAATATCAGGAGGGCCGGAAAGCGCAAACCATAAAATCTGGGTCGTTGGCTACGCAAAGGCGGCGAGGTATTTGACCCGAACTGGAAGCCATCTCCGTGGTGTGTGTGTGTGTGTTCGAGGGCAGCAATGGCCTTCTCGTGAGGCTCGCACCACGCACACCTCAAAGTAGACCCCCCTCGGGGCGTGTTGTTGTAGAGCCTCAATGGAAACGAATGCCAAGAAAAGAGAAGGAAGTATGATTTTTGGAGAACCTCACCTGGACGTCCGCTCGAGACGACCAGAATTGAGGGTCGAGAGAGGTCGAGACCTCAATCCACAGCTCGAAGCAGAAATCCAGCTCCGGTGATGCCGCAAAGTCAAAAAAGCGTCGTGACAGGGAGACAGGCAGCGGGCATTGGACCCTGAACGGAGTAGTGGCGGTTTCAACGAACGGATGGGCACAAAAAGGTCATCGTCAGCCCCGCCTCGCCCTGACGAGAACCTGCCACGGGGGCTCGTGGGACGTCTCGAACCACATCGGACGATACACTTCCAAGGCTCGGGACGGGCGACTCCAGACGAAAGGACCGCACTTACCGCAAAACCCTTGATTACGTACGTCGCCTCTCTCTCGCCCGGGTGCCGAAGGGCCCTTCGAGTGGGAAGAAGGAACTTGGGGCTCGGCACGGCCCAAAGTCTCCGGAAAAGCCGGCCTCCTGTTCCCCGTTGGCCGTGCTGCCTCGAACAAAGGTGGGATCCCGTCCGTCCCCTTAATTATTCCATCTGCCGGAAACTTTGTGTGAACAATGCCTCATCATTCTAGTCCGACGTCTCTCCCGATTCGAACTGGTCAGAGCGGCCTTGTTTTCTATCTTTGTCTTAAGTGATGCTGACCAAACTGACGATACGCGCTACCACGTCCTGCGGCCGCGTGTGTTGTGATCGCCCCTCTCCCCTCCTAATGCCTTTCGTCCAACGTCCAACTCGTATACCCAGATCGGGAAGTTCTCCGTCAACATCAAGCTGCAGCAAGGCCCTCCAACTCTACACCTACTTCCGACATCCCGCGATATATATAAAAACCTGCCACGGGAAGGGATGAGCCCTGGGACGGGGGGCCAAGCAGAGGAGAAACAAAAAAATATACCAAATGTAAATCACCTAAGATCAGAACAAGGCACAGTGAACCACCTACCGAACGACCGCGACGAAACGTGCTCTGTACGTGTCTCGTGTTCTTCTTGGCCCGTCATATCTGCCTCTTGTTCTGGGACGTCGGGCAACTGTATTGGCATATTCGCTTCCGCTTCGCGCTCTGTGATTTTCTTTCCGTTCCCTTTTCTCCCCCCTTTCTTTTTCTTTCTTTCCCTCTCTCTCTCTCTCTCTCTCTCTCTCCGTTGGAGATATGCAGGTTTGAGGCCTAGTGAACCTTCTTATTCTGCCCTGCGGCTGAAGGGAAAGAATTTAGAGTTCGGTTCATCCCACACCATCCACGCCTTCGAAACGCGACCTGAAGAAGAGAAGTAGGCAAAAAAAGTAAAGGGGTGTGTTGACGAAGCAAATTGATAGCTTTGTGGCGGTGGCGAAAACGAGGGAGTTAGACACTTGCGATATGACTGCCCTTTTGTTGCCCATATACCCCCCTCCTCATAGTCCACATGGTTTGGTAATAACTGGCAGTGCGTTGTAAGCCATCGATCACCAACTATAAGTAAAATTATAGTTCAGTTCACTCTTGGCGCTGAAATCCGAGAAGGATTGCCCACGCCCCTCCTACCTCACCTAGCCTTGCTACCCTTCCTCTGGACTCCGGGCCCCCTCCTATCTACTACTACAATAGGACTAGTAGTATGAATATCAAAGCTCCTTGCTTGATAATCGGAATATACTCTGACGAACTCCTCACTAGCCTGCTCTTCTAGTGAATGACAAAAGCTAGCGTGATCCAAGGACCACGCTTCCCATCCCACGCCCCTCCTTCCAACGATAGCTTGGTCTAACGGCGCAGTAGCAGCAGCGCCAGCAGCAAGTCGAAACGTCGTAGAACCTCGACGCCCTACTTTGGACCGCACGCCCGAGTACTTCTCTTGCATGTACCATTGGGGGGGGCTACCGTAGACCCTCATGGTGCAGCAGCAGCGGCAGCACCTACGAGACGACACCGTCCTACGCCCACGACTTCCCCCTCACCACTTACTTCCTTCACTCCCTTCTCCAAATCCCCTTCCCCAAACTCTCTCCAAATTTCGAAGCATCCTCCTCACAGCGGGGGTGTGGTCAGTCGAAAATACTGGGCACGGCCGGGAGGAGTGAAGTCCGTCACAAAGTTCTGCCCATTGCAACAGACTATGCAGAAAGGTTCAAAACCTGACATCGTCTATTCTCTTCCTCGTCATCAGCAGCAGTAGTAGTAGCCATCATCATCATACCTACCCACTACAACGTCCTAGCTTTCTCGCGCAAAACCCGCTGCACGGCTCCCTTCCCCCAATCACGAAAGTCTGTCTCTCCTTATCTCTCAGTCCCCTGATACGAAAACAAACTCAACTATAGCACAGGCAAAACTTATTCCTTCATTAACTGTCATCCATCATATGTTGGGGATCAAGAAAAGACAAACACCAGACCGAGGCAAAAGAGCACGGAAGATGAATACCCCTGATTCCATTTTTTGGGTTTTTTTTTACAAATTAACCCAAAGGTTAAAGCAAGAAAAATTACTGCCAACTTGAGAAAGTAGATAAGAGGGCTGAAGAAAGCTCCGACGATTTGCTGCTGCCCTCCTCGCCTTCTTCCCACCCCCCCCTGGGGGGGGGGGGGGGGGACGGGATGAACATGTCATCGGGGAATATGTCATGCATCGCGACGCCCGCCCTCCTTACACACCCCTTGAGAAAAAACCCTCAGCTCTTCGCGAGCCGGTAGCTACATGTCGCCACACGGACGTTGAGCGTTGTCATCGATGTTGCAGCGGGTAGGATTCAGCATCGCGGGAAGCACGCAAATAGCAACATGAGCAACAAGAGTATTGGGGGGGAGGATTGCCATGTTCGCGCATGACCACAGCAATACCTGTTGAAGATGAAGTGGATTTCCACAATCCCCGCTAATACATAGTTGAAGTCTGCGGTAAGGTGGACGAAAGCCACGACGTCTTCTTGGCTTCCCCCCCCTTTTTCTTTCCAACTTTTTTTTTTTTCCAGCAACAGCAAGTGAGGTTTCGGCCAGTCCTTTCCAATTCCCAAAATGATTACACGAATCGTCTCAAGAAAGGTACGAACAAAGCCACTCGAGCCAGCGTCAGACCATTGAACGGAGGGCCCCCGTTCGTCCCTGATTCTTGGGTCCCTTTCGTTCCACTGCTTTTCTCTCGCAGGGTACAATGTCGATTTGCCGTTCTCGGTCCCGGCAAGGTTTTGTAGCACTATCTTGGCAGGGGGAAAAATATATATATAAAAAAAGAACTACGCCTGTCCGTCGTCCCCTTTGGAACGCCCACGCCCACGCCCCCTTTACTAGTACGGCTGAATGGACATCGCATCCGCATCGCATACTGCGGTACCTGGGGGTTTTTAATTGTTGCTGACTACACTGCAGTTAGCCTTGCTGCAGAGTTGACTCCTACCTTAGGTACACCCAAGCCTCTGCCGCCGTTCCTTGAGGTGAGAATGAAGGAGGATGAGGATGGATGAGCTGTGTGGCTGTACGTCCCGCATGATAAGAGGGCTGAAGCATACTTAGCTACCCACTGTCGGACCTCCCTCCAGCTGAACGGCCACGTTGCTGTTCGCGGCACGGGGACTTCCATCTCGTCGCCGCGCGGACAGTATTTCCGCGCGTGCCTGCCGTTGCAAAAGGGGGGGGGGATATAAATGAGCCGGTGACATACGGCAAGGGCACAAGGTACACTCATATTTGCCCGCCAGCGGCTTACACTCGATAGCACGCTGAACGCAACCCCGTGTGAAATGAACAGTAGTAGGTGTGGAGAAGGGCACATGGCCAACATAGCTTAACCCGGTCTCGAAACCCGCCTCAGATCGCTCCAACACCGGTCCCGGGGAACCCTTCTAGAAACCACGAAACGTGCGAAATCGCCCGACTTGAGGACTTGAGGGGAGCAGGGAAGCACGACAGGTTGGGTGGGTGTTGAGCTGCCAGAGAGACCACAAGGAGAATTGTCGTGTCTCTGTCAAGAACGAACCACACCACCTCGCTTGTTACTTTTGGCCTTGCCTGACACCCCAGCCCTGGGTTCTCTCTCTCGCTCTCTAGGCAGTACGCGGCTTCGCCTCACCGGTTCATTGCTAACTTTCTCTCTGTCGGTGCCGATTCTAGCCCCTGGACCTTGTTTTGTCCGGTCTTGCATGCCCGTGACATTGTATCGATAGAGGAAAACGTGATGTATCGCGTTCCTATCCATCACCCTCTCTACATCATATCACACACATACGCAGTAGTACATCGATTTCCCGAACCCCGCCCGGTTCCAACGTTGCGTGCCCGCTCGCTTCTGCCCCTCTCCCTCCGCTGGTCTCCGCGCTATCGCCTTCGCCCGTGCCGTGCGTCTGCTCAGCACCCGCAGCGGCTCTAAACCTTCTTTCCACGGCCCCTGCTGAGAGGGGCTGGGCGGCTTTTTGTTGCCTGCCTACCGCCCTGCCAGAAGACACGGGCGGAAGTCGCGTTGGGTGACTTATTACCTACCTACCTACCTTACCTGCATACATATATACATAGTAGCCCCAGCTCAGCCAAGACAGAGCGGCAGCAAGGCGAGAAGGATTGAGGTGTGGCCAGCAGCAGCAGCAGCAGCAGCAGAAGACACCAAGCGGGGAAGGAACATGATCAGCTGGAACCGCCCACTCCTCCAATCACCGGCTCCGGTTCGCCTCATCATCTGCCAGATTCGGTAGACGCTCGTTGGCCCAGTCTCCATGCGAACGATACGAGGGACTCGCGTTCCTTGCAGAAATGCAAGTGAACTTCGGCTGCGATCTCTGTGCCACCTGCTGGTAGTACCTTACTCTACACTACTTCAGTAGGGAAGAACATGCCCTCCCGCCAGAAAGCTTGGCTCTTGGGGCATCTCTGTGTGGTCGTACCACTTGACAAAGAGAGAACGGCGGGAAGGGGGAATCAGGGGACCAATGCCAAGAGTTCGCACCACGAACCGTCGCACGCTTCGACCAACGACGACGACTCGTAGAAGATGGAACATACGGGTAGCACGGCGTGTAGGCGGACAACAACGTAGTCTTCTCCCCTGCTATGACCTTGACCGTTCCAGGCTAAGGGGCGGCCGCTCCGTAGCGTAGTATTGGGTGGGATGTGGGATGTTGGATGTTGGATGTTTGAATCATGGATGAGGAGGGGGTTGGCTGGTGATCGATCGTCGGTGGGGGAGGAGGGGGATCCCAGGTCGATGACGGTCACATAAAGTGAAGATGGCAAAATAGCATGTCCAGAGCTTATCTGCGACGGGTTGGACATCTGACGGCGCATAGAGTTTGTGTGAGAAGGAGGGCCACTAGGGGATGACTGAAATTAGAGTTTTCTTTCGTTGTTGGTATAATCGACGATCGAAGTGTGAGTGGTTCTACCCCTAGCTTGCATGTTGGATGTAGATGGAGAGAGACGTGGACACGATGTTGCGGGTGGCAGGGGGGAACAAGCAGGCGCAACGTTCTCTTGTCACTCGACTCCCCGTCCGGTCTCCGCCCTGGCCACCCATTGAGAGGAGGAGGGAGGCGCGTGTTCGTTACCCTCTGGCCCAGGCCGCCGGGCTTCATGTAAAGTACGAGGCTTGAATGAGCAGTCGAGGATTATCCGTTAAGCTTCGCCCTAAAAGCATCGATGAGAGGCGGCCGGTGCGTGCCACTGGCCTAGCGGTGGTCCCCGACTGACTGCTGGGAAAGAAGAATGACGAGAAAGGCCGGGTATCGCCAGCTCGGGATGTGTCCTTCAGCCGGCTATCCGGTGTACAAGAGACATGCTTCGTCCTGTTGTGCGTGCCCTTCAGTAGTGCGTACAAGTAGGAACGGGACCAAGGGAAGGGAAGAGAAGGGAAGGGAACCTAGGAATGGGAATGATGGGAAGGGCTGCTGCTCTGCATTTCTGCTTCGTCAAAGGATGGGATTTGTGATTTGCCGATGGTGAATTAGAGTTTTGGCGGTGCGTCCGACCCTCGAGCATGTGGCGGCGCCCATGCCCACGCCACGCCCCCTTCTCCGTCTCCAACTCTTCTTCCCAAGCCTCGATCCTGTACGAGGGAAGAGAAGGAGTGGCCGTGTGCCATGGCTGCCAGCTGAGCTGTGCTTTGCAACCATGGGGGGTCGTAGGCTCAAACAAACAGCATGACAACCGAACATGATGATCCAACCAGGGCAACACAAAAGAGACAGAGACTATACAAAACCAGAAACAAGACACGTCGGCAGTTACCAGGACTGACGTTTGGTCCGTCACACTCCACCAGTACCCACAGATCTTCTGTCTGTTGCCTGTTGCCTGTTGTCTGCTATTTGCTATCTGCGACTTCTCCGCGCGTCGTCACCAGCGCCTCAAGTCAAGTTCCAAACCACCAAGAAATAATGTGCCGTAGATCGCTGCCGGGGATGAACAGGCCAGCCACCTCTGGGTAGCAGCCGCGCCGCAAAAGCTTAAAATCCAAGGGTACTTTTCCTTTTCCTTTGGTAGGCTGTGCTAACCTAATAATTCCCCCCTTGTCTTTCTCTTGATAACCCCCTGGCTCCCATGGCTTCTTCGACCCCGGCACCGAAGCTAGCTAGGTAGGCAGATCGGTCTGCACATAACATAATAACTGGGGTTGATACTGAAGTACAGGCCGGATGACGGGTGTTTTGCCGTTTGCTTCTAACCCCGAAAGTTTAAAAAGGCAAATCCCTGTTTCCTGCCAGTGGACCGCGGCGTGCCAAGGTGCGAGACGGCGGACGCAGTCTCACCTTCGCCCTGGCAGGCTAGGCTAGAGTATACGTGTACTTCATAGGCATAGGCACTGAGGCGCTTGGACCATTGAATGGCTCATGCGGGTCTGCTGGTCGGTCCAACTCGGACTCCGACAACGTCTTTTGTCCTTGATTGTTCATTTGCACCAGTTCGGCCTTTTCATCTGCGACTCTATCCGCGAGCCAGCCGCCGATCCTAATTGTTTCCTGCAGACAGCTTTCTCGGTGTTCCATCGGCCGACTTTTCTTCGTCAGACAAGACCGTGTTGTTGGAAGCTCTCACCCTGCGAGAGTAAAGTTCGACGTCACGCGCGCCTTCTCGACCGCCGCTGAACAGGAACACCTGACGGATTGTGCCAGAAGCTGAGCCATTCTTCATGTCCGCCGACTGACTGAACGAGGCGGTGCCGTTACGGAACGTTGAAAGCTTCGCTATCTTGTATGGGCCCGTCTGTCCCTGTTTGGTGCGATTTGCGTTGTAGACTTCGAGCCCGGTTGGGTACACTCCGGCGCCTTCGACCTCCAACTTCAACGCCTGGAATAGCGTCGCGGATAGGCTTAGGTCGCCAGCTGCTGTCATGTTTGAAACTTGGTCGACAATCAGCGGAAACGAGTACGTGGATCGATAGGATCCTTGCCCACTGAGCTCGTCTGTTCCGGTGATTATGAAGTTGTTGAAGCCGTCTTGGCCAAAGTCGCTGATGCTCGCATTGTTGCTGTACTGGAGCTTCTGGGTCCACACGGGGTTCTGCGTGCCTTTCTTGGTGACGACCTCGCCCGTGATTGATATTGAACGCGTCACCTCCAGGTTAAATGCGATCGACTCGTTTGCCCCGGTTGAGTTTTGTTTCAGCATACGACCCGTCAGCTTAATGTCCGGGTCGGAAATGTCGACCGTCGGCGGCCGTCCGGTCGTGACGGATCCTTCCTCGTCAAGCCACAGAAAAACCTTGCCAGACACTACCCAAAAGTTGCCAACGGTAGTGTTTAGAGAAGCCCGGTCGCCTTGATCTGCGAGACCGACAACCCTGATTTTGAACGTGTGCTCGTTGCCGTCGCTGAGAACGGGAAGCCAGGGAGAAATGTCGATCTCGTGCTCCCGTAGGTCAAAGGCATCAAGCCCGACGACGGGCCGGTGGAAGCTGGGTACGACTCCTCCGGTGAAGATGACAGGGAACGGCCACTGAACGCCGGCCAGCTTGTCATCGATGAGGACCTGGACCTCGCGCCAGGGGCTTCCGGCTGGGGCCATGCCGACGGTGGCATTGAAAGTCGCGGCGTCGCTCTGGAGCACATTGCCCCACCAGAATTCCTCGGTTCCTTGGCCGTTGGCCGAGACGGAGAAGACTGCTCGATTGGCATTGCGCGGAAATTTGACTGTGCTCACGGCTTCGCGCTCCGGCACTTGCCAGGCACTGCCAGTGTTGGACGAGGCATTCCTCGACGAGATGGGAACGATCAGGTCAGCAGGCGGCGCGTTGTCGGTGACCACGTCGCTCTTGAAGAAGGTTGCCGTCAGGGTGCAGTTGAATGGCCCCGTATATCTGTCGTCTTGGCCGCGTTAGTCGTTTTGGCCCCCACCCCGACATGTCCGAAACCGACAAGGGCAGAAAGGAAACTAATGATGCTAAGGTATCCCGTATCCCGTACTACTACCACCTGCTTCTGCCGAGGAAGGGAGAATGTACGCAGTACTGGACACTTACCGATCAGGTTGGGGAGATCGAAAATGACCTTCTGGCGGGACTTCCACATACTGAGATATGGGGTCATATCTTTCCAATAGGTCCAGATGATTCCCGGTGCCAGTCTGGGCTCCGCAGTCGAGGTTCTCCATACCTCCGTGTCCCCGAGATACATCAAGGCCAGCCGATCTAGCTGGCGGCCTGCAGAAGTGGCAGTAAAGTTCAAAATGACGCGGTTGAAGTCACAGCCAGGAGGCGCGTAGTCGCCTGCCAGACCCGAGTTAGGATATCTATTTCCGGCTTATCCACAACGCTCAACACCGGCACCGGTACGGTTGAGCCCCGTCGTACGACTTGGACACAGGCCCATACTGGGGTGGGGGGACGTGGGCATGAGACTTCACTCACCAACGAAGGGCTTGTAGAAGCTGTTGCCAAATGAGCGATCCATCAGCTGCACCGTACAGGATCCAGAGTCCGCATCGTTGCGGCGCACTTCCTGGTAAACGGGGCCCTTAGGACCCAGTACTGGCTGGGCGGCTTGGAAACACTCGAGAGGTTGCTGGCTTAGAGCAGCCTCGTCCGCCTGTAAAAGAGCGCCGCCCGCTGGTGCCGGAGTATCGGCAAGAACTCCCTGGTGACGGGAGGCATGGTCTGTCAAGCTCGTCTCCGAAACTAGATTGCGCGAAGCCACGTAGTTCACCTTCAGAACGAGAAGAAAGAAAAGAAAGGCAAGCGCCCGACTGAGCGGCCAAGAGGCCATCGTTGGGCCTTGGGTCTTTGGGCGTAGCGCCTCGGACTGCAGCCTCAATACCTGTCTACCCTCTGTCTTGGTCGAGTGTCTAGTGGTTGGTGTCAGAAACCGCGTGACGAAACCGACAGGACTAAGCCCCTAAGCCGGTATTGGGCAAAACGGCGCAAGAAGCAGAGCCACGGGATCCCAGGCAGTCGGTCAGGAAGGGAGGATTCAGAATCTGGCTTGCGCCACCAAATCAAATATCAAGCCAGGCGCCAGTGCGAGTAGCTGAATGGGGACGATGGTGTACCAGGCTAGCTACTAGGCGGCGCCGTGCACCGTCGGAGGGGGGGAGGTGAGGGGTGCGCGGACGAGGAAGCTGGTCACACAGAAAGCATGGACGGGATAGAAAAGACGTGGATCTGCATTTATTGGAAGTATAACGGTCTGGGCTGGCGGTGGGCAAGAGAGCGGGGAGGCGGAAACCGACCCACGATGGGTCTGGCCTTGGTCAACACTTACCTGGTTATTGGGAAAATGATGTAGCTCGGGAACAAGGTATCGAGCGTTCGTTCGAGTCTGATGATACCTTACCGTAGGAGACGTTGGGTCCTTCGCCCTGCCCGGTCGAGGTAGATGAGGTGAAAATATGCAATACGGAACTTGGTCCACGATGGGGGGCCGAACAGCGCCGTCCAAATATAAAAGGTAAAGGTAAAGAACGATCGGCGGAATGTCAGCAAAGCCCGGCTTACCAAACGAGATGCGGAATATGGTGTTTATTGATCTGGATGAAGGAGCGGTGACGATTTGCTTCAGGCAACGTCGTCGCGCCAGCCACCTCGGGGTGTATCCTGCTTGATCTACCTTACGCTATGTTCGGAACAACAAAAACGCTAAAGAAGGCGGACTGGTAGAAAGTAGAGTTGCGTGTTGAGTTTTTGGTTTGGTCGAGGCTGTTTCGCGGGGTCGACAGGCTGGTCAGCATGGAGCAATGAGAAGCAAGAGTGAGTGCATTGAGACTCTGGCGAAGAAGGAAAATACTAACATGTAGTAGAACCAAACAGAGGACACTGCCCGTCTAGCCTTTCGTCTGCCTCGCTTTTCTCGGGTGTGAGATGATGCCCGCCTCGTCCTTCCCTCGAGTGCCGGAAAAGAGAGTGCAGCCGGGGAAACAGTCATTCTAAAACAAAGCGGTGCCTGCTCTGCGGCAGGACGGCTTCTCTTACAAGTGTTCCCCTTGCTTGCCTACAACTTCTGCTACCAGCTGTGGTTGCGCACTTGCCATGCCATGCAAAGCAAACAAAACACCGAATAACCTTAAATAGGCCCTGCCCAACGCGTAGGGGCCAGCCTCAGATCCAAGCTGAGGCCTCCGCCGCGCTGCCAAGGAGCGAAGAGTTGATTACTGACTAGAACCAATTCAGAACCATCGGACCTGTAAATCGAGTTATCACAGAGGTGTTTAGGACGAGAGACATGATTCAAACAAGCCCAATGTTTCTCCAATACTTTCGCTATCTTCCAGGATGCTACGTGCAGAGCATGTCTTATGTGCCCAACGCCAAAATTCGACGAGCCAACCAGCTTCTACGACATGGTATACTGCGGTACGCAGCGGTAACATGAATAGGAGTAAGAAATTGTATCAGAGCCTACCCAACCCAAACCAAAAAGCATCTTGAAAATATGCGATGAGATTACAGTAATCTGCCTCCCTTTCA
Source organism: Colletotrichum neosansevieriae (assembly GCA_036785495.1). Lineage (NCBI taxonomy): Eukaryota > Fungi > Ascomycota > Sordariomycetes > Glomerellales > Glomerellaceae > Colletotrichum > Colletotrichum neosansevieriae. Next base: position 101,388 of record JAVHLV010000166.1, on the reverse strand, counting down.
ACGATCGCGCCCAAGATATTTCCGGCCAAAATCAAATCCGTAAATAGCCTTTTTGTGAACAATATCCCCAAGGTTTGAACTAACGCGACGGATCCATCTATTCCACTGGCCGCGCGTTCCACAATCCAAGACACCAGCTGCAATGAATCCTGTCCATGACCGGTCACTAGCACCACCATCGCACAGCAGATGAAGAGATGCCGCCCAGTCTGCTGTGTCATTGCAGCATCTAAGCGGACTCCACGCAGGAGCCTCGAGCGCTTGCCAAGCCACAGTCGGGGAAAGGGTGTGGGCGTTGGAGACGTGATCCATGCAAAAAGGTGGCTTGCCCTTCTTATCGGCTCAGCAGTGATCCGAAACCAACAAGCGTCCAGAACGACACAAGACAAGCGCCTGGTCGTCGTCCAAACATCCAGCAGATGCAGTGCCACGCGTGGCATGCGGACAGGAGTATGGGACGACGAGGGGCGGTGTTGTGGTGCGAGGAAGCAATGAATCTTCACGGTCCACTACGGTGCATCCGGTCTAGAAAGTCCGTATACTCGTCATTAGACGGCACAGCGTGCTAGCTGATAGCCAGAAATGACGAGTTGCAGGCTGCAGACGTATCATCTGCATATGGCCAAGTATCAACCTGAGCGAGTCGGCTTCGTCCGGTGACCTCCCGGATATTGATGCAAGAACAGAAGAGGTTCCTCTGTTCCCTCCCCAGTGCATGCGGGCTGCGGGCTGCGGGCTGCGGGCTGCGCTGTGACGTCCGCCGCGGTACTCTTTGTGGAGGATGGCCCAGCGACCGGTGGACAGAGAGGTGCAGAACGGAGTGGACACTCGAGTCCTTCAACTTGGAGAAAGTGGACGCTCGGATCTGTAGACCCACTTTTAGGACTGGCGACGGTCGACGCCCCGGAACAGGGGTATTGGGCTAATAAGTGGATTTGTACCGGGTATTAGCACGGATATATGCGTATGCGTATAATGGGCACGCAGGTGGGCTGATAAGATGATGGGACGGATAAGGGGACCGAGGCCGCGAGAGAGCCAAGACTCGGGTGCAGGAGCAATCGGGAAATGCTGACAAGCGGGCGCGGATGGCACATGCGGAGCGCTGCAAAAGACATCAAGGGGCCGAACTGCCTGTGCTTGTTCGATGGCGAACAACGTGCCACAGCTGCAGTAGCTTCGCGTTGTGCGGGCGCGGCTGCAGTTGCTCTCCCATGTCCACCGCTGACCTGGTCTGGCGACATGATTTGCTGTTCCGGCTTGTTGATTTCGAAGGTTGCTTGCAGGGCCCGAAGCTGCTAAGCCAATCCTTCAATGGGGGGATATATCGTTGATCGTGTGCGCGGCGCTTTCCGAAACGTACCAAGAGAGGCCGTTTTGGAAAAAGCTGAAGCGTATACGCTCTCGATGTGACAGCCTTGCCACACGTCCATGTTCCTAACGCCTCAAGAATCCCAGAGCACCATAGTCGTGAGGCTGCGCTGAAAAGGCGCGAGATGAGTCTTTGCAAAGAGAATGTTGTTGAGCGAGCTCCCAAGTGCGGACAGGAGCTCGCGCTTCACGCGCAGGCGTTGTCCCAGTAACGCTTGCGAGCGGCCATGGCGATCTTGTTGCCTGTAAATCGGTGCTGGAAGTAGTTGAAGACGGCGAACTCGTCACGGCTCAAAACGTACGAGTCGGGCTGAGCGGCCACTTTGGTCCAGATCTGGCTGATAGCGCTCTCCAGGATGCTGCTAACAGTCGGGTCAGAGGCGCCATCGGGGCTCTCGCGGGCGATCTCGAGGGCCTGCGCAACGCTGGCCGAGTCCTTGAGGCTTGCTGTCGTCGAGGCCGTCGAGTTGCCGGCGTGGTGGAGGCTGTGACCCATGCTGTTGGCAAGAGAGGTGAGGAAGGGCAAGTCGGCGGCAGGGCAACTCGAGGACAACGGTCTGAAGGGAAGGTAGAGGGATTGGCTGTGGTGGTCTCCCTGAGGTGTGATGGACAGCATTGTAGGTAGAGTGATAGTGAGACGACGGGACGAGTGTGGATATATATATGGCGAAAGGGTATGTTGATCTTGAGAGAAAGAGGTGAGTGTGACCAAGACTTGAAGGATGAGAAGGCTGGGGGACGAGAGATGATATATAATATAGTGGTCTGATCCGATTGGGACTAGACGATCGGTGGAGGGGGGCAACGACGTTTAATAAGTAGTAAATGGGGCAAGCAACGGCAGAGATACAGGAGACAGAGCGATGGATGCTAGCAGTCTCCAGTCAGAAGCGCACAGTTGTTTGAAGTCGTGCCTTGGCTTGCGTTGACTATTGCAGGGTATAACTTGAGCTGAGCTTTTGCTGGTCGGAATTGGTTGTGGTACAAGTGTATCCATCTGGAAACAGGCTGTCGTCAACCCCGGATTAGACCGTTCTCTTATAGGAACTGGCCTTGTCGCGGCGGATGAGGGAGCGGATGCGCAGGACAGGTCGGACCAGGTACGGGTACGGGATAGTCTAGTATGGGCTGTAAAGTGTAATCGTCCGTATTAGAGAGGCACGTAGTGGGCAGGGAGTACTTCAGTATGGGATTTTAGGACGTAGGTGCGCAGTAATTCAGGGGGGGTGGGGGTGAGAAAAAAAAAGAGAGTGGGGGAGTGAGACCAGGAAGTGACAAGTGTAGGAGTGTGTGTGAGAAGGCGTGCGTGGTAAGGACCGGGTAGGCGTGCGGCAGGCAGGAAAGGTGTGAGATCAAAGTCGAGCAAAGATAGTCTGAGTAAGGTAGGAGTAGGACGGGAGCTGGAGCTGTGGCTACTGGGGCTGGGGCGTGTGAGTCGGAATTGGGGGTTGGGAGTGTGAGAAAGAGAGGTGTGTGGGCCGCGTGGGAGGTGTGGGCATACGTGTAAGTCAGCAGTCAAGTTGTGAGTTTCTCTCTGTACTGCGTAGGGTGAGGGAAGTGAAGGGAAGGGAAGGTTGTCAGTTCCAGTTCCAGCCAAGGCCAATCCATGGGCTGTGGCATCAGCAAAACGAGACGAGGAAACAGATGGGCGGGTCCTCCATTGACGGTCGTTAGCAGTCACCCAGCCGCCATGCGAATTTACATAGCGTGGCGGCAGTCATTGGCCTCGTGCTGCTCTTGGCAGCGACAGGACAGGTTGGGTAGGCGGGCGGGAAGAAGGCCTGGGCGGGGAATTGCCTGCTGCGTTGGAAGTAAAAGAAAAATCAATACTACAGTAGTAGTGTAGGACAGATTGCATGGGTCAGATGGAGACCTCGAGTACTGTAGTAGTACGTCGTGGGGAGGTATCGTCGACGGACGAGAGATCCCAACCACGGTGTCCCATGGCTCATTCTGAGTCTTCCAGTTCAAGAAAATCGTCACAGTAGTCAGTAACTACTGCTACATAGTAAGTTTTCATTCATTATTCGGCGTGGAAAAGACCCCATTTTGTTTTTCAGACAAAAAGGTTACCAAGAGATATCCTAACCCACAAGGGGTGGAGGAGGGGATGTGATGAGGTGGATGGATCATGGCGTGCAACAGTGGTGGGGTTCTACGCGGGTAGGAGGAGGAGGTAGGTCGATGGGGGTTAAGGCACAGAATGAGGGGAGGGGTGTGTTTGTGTGTTGTGTGTGTGCGTGGGTGTGTGTGTGTGTGTGTGTGTGTGTGTGTGTATGGGAGAGATGGCCAAGTGAGTGCAGGTTGAATGTGAGGATGTGGTTCAGCAAGTGAGAGAAAGTGTAAATAACCTAGTTGAGCGGCGACAAGGCAGTAACAGCGGCAAGCGACATGGACTAACGAGATTGACTGGCTGCAGGACGGGACGAAGACGACGAGGGAACTGAAGTCTACTGCGTACTGCGTCAGCCAGACGAGAGAGCTTTGCTTCTACTGGAGGGATTCGGTGTCTTCAGGCAAGTCATGAGAGTTGGATCCCCTCGCACCAGAGTTCCATATACTCTACTCGCATCCATCCTTCAGCCGTCAAACCCGTAAACAGCCCAGGAGGACCAGCCCACCTGTGCTCGCTGCTCGCTGCTCGCTCACTGGTGATGTTTCGGTTAGGTTGTCACCAAGAGACCGTGTCTTGCCTTTTTCGTGGGCCTGTTCTATTACATAGTACTGCTTTGCCCTGGCCCAGCCCAATGAAGTCTGACTTGCGCATAGCTGCCCATGTCTTGTTCCACCTGGTGCTGCCTGAAATTGGAAGCTTGAAGCAAGGTGCCGAGTATGAAGTAAAGAGAAGTGAAGTGAAATGAAATGACAACAATAGGTACGACGGATACTACTAGACGAAGGATGGGCTGGACGCGAATGCTGATCACCCATAATGACCTAGATCGGGATGGGAACAGAAGCAGTGGTAGGTAGGGAAGCGCGTGTGTGACTCCACATGGCCGAAAGTCTCTTTGACACACAGCCAGAACAGGCAGAACGGAGGTTTTTCCGTTTTGGTCCAAGCTGTTTGGGAATTCGATCGCCTGTGTGGTGATTGTAATTCAGAGTTCCCGATGGTCTTGGGTTTGCACTCTTCTCTTTCGTCTTGTGTGTCTGAAGGAGCGGAGAAGCGTCGGGCATAAAGGTTACCAAGAGCGGAGAAGCGTGGATCGCTAGTTGTACCGCAGTATGTGCGATGCCAATGGTTGAGACGAAGACAACAAGCACAGACTTGAGCGCGAATGTACGCCGTACGTGTGATGCAGGTGAGTGTAGCAGAAACGCGTGAGGTCGGCTCGGCCGCGCCGTGGACATACACGTGGACATACAGATACGGTACCGAGTCAAGTCAGGCGTGGCGATGGTAACAAGAAAAAAACAAGGAAAAAAAAAGAGGTTAAGAAAAATAAAATGGGAAGGTTTACGGTGACGGCGCAAGGCGCAAAGGCGGAAGTAAGGCCAGCAACCACACAGGCCGCGCGGAATTTTGCATTTCGGATATTCCGAGGACGTAATTCTGCCCTGCTGTACCGGTGAGAACACACCAGTGACAAGCAGTCTAGAGCACAAGAAAGGCAAGCGGCAAACGGCTCCTGGTGTCATCCCTCGCCGACTTAGCAGCCCTGAAGAAGAAAAAGGTCTAGAAGCATGCTCCTGGGCTTACAGCACCTGTCCCAGCAAGAAGGTACGTACGTTGGTGAGCAGAAAAAGGGGGCGTTGGCAGGCAAGCTACTGCATTGTAGGCCAATGGAACCGGAACCAGGACCCAGTGGCTGCGAACCAGGTTCGGGGTTCCAGCGAGCAGAATGACTGCTCAGTGGCTTCGACAAGAAGAATATGTGTGTGCGTACTGAAGTACGCTGCTGAATGTCACTGAAGTAGAGGCGCGCTATTTGGCACCCCCTGGTCTGCTATTTGGCACCCTTCTAACCGCAGTTGGTAAAGCACGGCTCTATATATAACTTTAGGTGTGGGCCACACTAAACGCAGCATTATGCTAAATATACTAGCCATAGCGTAAAATTATATATGGAACGTGCTAATACGTTAATACCTATATATTATTTTGTTTTCTTTATAGTAGTGTACTTCTTCCTATCACTTATATATCCTATGTTATTTTGCTGCCTAAAAATCGTCTTTTTATATTCCCTATTAGTACTTATTATAGATCTCAAAAACCTTATACTTAAAGGCCTTATAGCTAAAGTCTAGTAATTCCAGAAAGTTTATAGATATAGTATAACCTATATAAAGGGTAAGAAGGTAGTAGGTAGTAGGGAGTAGCTATAATTAGCCCTTACTTATAACTATAGTAGTTAACTAAAGCTCTTAGTAGCTATAAAGAGAAAGATAAAGACTTATAAAACTAGCTACTAATAGTTAGTAAGGTTATTATAATAAGGAGAGTTATAGGGAGTTATATAGGTAAATAACTCCTATAATTACCTACCTACTACTAAGGAGTTAATCTTAGCAAGTTAATCCCTTTATAAATTATTATAGAAAGAGATTAGTAGTATTAAGGTTATTTAAGAAAAGGTAGAGGCAAAGTTAAAGTTAGGTAAACTAACTATAAGGGATATTACTACCTAAATTAAGGAGGAGACTAATATAGTTATAAGAGAGAGGAACATTTAAAACTTATAATAGTAGTTATATTAAGAGAGGTATAAACCCCTTATATTAATATAGATATTTATAAAGGAGATCTTCTTAAATAATAATATTAAGTATCTAAGTATTTACTATAATAAAGAGACAGAAAGGATCAATATAGTTTTCTAGATATATATATAATATATTAAGTAGTAGCAGTAAAACCCAGAGCTTTTATTAATAGATATAATATATAAAGTTAGTAAATAAGGTAGTAAAAAAGGGAAAACTAATAACTAATATATTATAATAGGTAAATCAATTTAATATACTGCTCTTTGAGATTAATAGTATAACTTTAGTTTATTTAACATTTAATATAGCCTTTTACTTAGTATTAAGTGAAAGTGTAAAGGTATATAAGTGGGTGATACTCTAGATATAGTATTTACTGATTTTAGAGCAAATCTCCCCCCTAAAAGTGATACTAACAGACTTTAATAAAGTGCTAAAAAAGGCAGTAAGAGTAGTATTTCAGTATACCTAGTAGCAGCTTTATTAATAGTATATACTAAAAAATATAGTATTAAATATAAAAAATAAATAGGATAGTATATTAGAGGGAGAGGAGGAGGTAGGAGGAGGTAGTAGTAGCAGTAACTAGGCTAAAAGTTAGCCTAATATACTAAATCCTAATCAGACTAGTATAGCAGCTAGTATTATATTATCAGGGCTATTCTTAGGCTCTAATTAGCCTAAAAACTCTTTAAGTGGGTTTCTCAGAGAAACTTTGCTTAATCTAGCTAGTGAAAATATTAAGGCTAATATTATAGAGGATTTTAAAGACCTTGCTATGGGTAACTAGGCTATAGCGTTAATGCCCTCTACTAACTTTCCACCTAATAATTAAATCTCTCTAATAATAATAACTACTACTATTATTATAACTGCTAGTAATAATAATAATAAGATTATTTAAAGTCCTGATAGTATTTTATAGGCTTAGAAAAACTGCATTTATACGCCTATAAGCAATCTATTTTAGTAGTAGTAGAGGGCTCTCTGTGATGCCTTCTAAGAGACCTAGCCTTAAATTATTATATACCTTAAAAGGACCTACCTACCCCTCTACTTATAATATACAGAGTTTGCAGTTACTTTATTATATAACTATAGTCTCTATGCAACCTCCTAAACTGAGTCTGCTCACACTGAGTTAAAGATATACCTTTGCAACCACTTAACTGATCTCTATAGTCTTTTTAAGGCTATTATAAAGATAATTATAAATAAGAAGCAGCAGTATATCCAATATGTTAGTAATGAAAAGTTCCGCTTCTAAATATAGTAGTAGGATAAACTAATAACTGCCTAGTTAGTTTGCACAGTCTCTTTAAGGGTAATAGACCTTATTTAGGGTTAATTTAAGGCTGCAAATAATATATTTACTGATATTAAAGGTATATAGTGATTATCCCGTTATTCTAGTCTTTTTTAGAAGGAGTATAGGCTACCTTATTATCACTAAATACTTAAGCGGTTAAGGGTAAAGGATCCCTTATAATATCTTATAAAGATAGATATTAATAGCTACTAGTAGCTAGATTAGTTAATAGTAAGTACCCTTATTATATACTTTTAAAATATTAACTTAATATATTTTTTATAGTATTTTTAGCCTGAGATTATAGCACTTTAAGCTACTACTATAGAACTTAACTCTGAGGTTATTACCCTCTACTATAACTACTAATAGAATCTCTTCTACTTTAATAATAATAATATCCTCACTTCTAAACCTCTATAGTACTAGTTAACTGCACCTATACCCTTCTCTTATAATAATTATAATATATTAACTAAATAAGATCTCTCTACCTTTAAGGTTATCTAAGCTAACGCGTTTATTAATAATAATAATAATAATAACACACTGCTACTACTACTACTACTACTGCTATACAAAAAGAGGAAAATAGTAGCAGAAAAGGCAGATAAGAGGGTAACTGCCCTCATTAAAAAGCAGTTTAACTAAATAACCTAGTAACTAGCACAGAGCCTAAATACCTTTAATATAAGCTAAGTCCCACTGCTGCTACCACCTACACTAGCTCTGCTAATATCTAGTTACGCTTAACACTAATAGATCCCATATTTACAGCTAAGTCAGCTGCTAATATAGCCTCACTTTAACACCCTACCTTTCCTATCAAATTAGTAGCAGTTTTTAAGCTAACCAGGGCCTCTACCACCTCTGCCACCTCTAACATAATAGTATAATTATATACTACAGTATAGGCAGTATAGGCAGTTTAAGCAGTATAGGCAGTATGGGCACAGACTATAGTAGTTTTGCGTTAATATAATAACAGTTACCTTGCATATTTGCATAATATGACTCAGAATGTTATGTTTGGTGGGCACCAGGGCTAACAGTATATTGCCCCAAATGATGTGCGGTGCCCCACGGGTGACTTTACTAACTGCGGTTAGAAGGGTGCCGAATAGCAGACCGGGGGGTGCCGAATAGCGCGCCTCCTGAAGTAAGGTACTGTCTGTCTGTGTAAAGAACAGGGGCCCCCCTCAAGCAGCTATCAATTTTAGGTGAGTCCTCTTTCGCCTCTAACTCGCGCTCTACCTAACTCGCGCTCTACCTAACTCGCGCTCTACCTAACTCGCGCTCTCACTCGCCTGCCGGGAGGATCACATAGATACGGAATTACGGATATGTACCGGAGTGAGGCAAGGAATATGACAAGGAGCCAGGCCAGACTCCAGTGTATCTCGGAGAGAAAGAGCAGCAGCAAGACGCGACGGGACATTCATCGTCGTGAGACGAGCCTTGAGCGAGGAACTCCTTCAGCCGTGAATGGTCAGGGCAGGCAAAAAGCGGGACTCTTGTGGAGAGCAGCTTTGCAATAATACTTCTACCTGGCGCGGTTGCAGGCATTTCCCACACGCCTTAGTCAAGCAGATCTCCATCGCTCTAGCAGACGTAGTCAGGAGTCAGCCTGGAAGAGTATTCGTAAATTGTCACAATGGAGAGAGCCAAGCTGCGGAAGGCTGCAGCGGCGCTCTGTGCGTTAGGCAAACATTGCATTTTCCGAATTAAGGTGTCCTCTTACGTTTGCCGAGCACATCACCGCGTCCTTTGATTCGATCCCAACATGTACATGACGTTGGGCGGTTACTGTAGTAATTGCGACTTGTGCCTCCCCCTATTGCAACCTTATGCTTAGCCCTGCCATCACTACGGATTCGATAATATTCCAACCTAAAGCTCTGGCTTTGGAGTTTGGCCCTCGGACGTTGGCTTTGTCAAAGAGGGCAAAAGAAGAGAGAGAGAGAGAGAGATATTGGAATGAAAGCTTGGGAGAGGCAGAATGCAACTTGCGTATTACTCATGGTATGAGATCACGAAGCTACCCAGCCGGGTGACAACCTAATATTCAAGCTACCTTATCCAATGTCACGTCACAGCTACGCCCCCTGAAATATGCTGTCTGCGTTTACCCGAAGGCGGAGGAAGTTTAAGCCGCCGGGCGGCCGCTCGCCTAGCCTCTCGGCCCTCTCCCTCCCACATTCGCGCTACTCTCGCGTCTTCGGCCTCATGCGGCGACGCCCACTTGACCCATAGATCAGGAACTGACTTCCACTGGCGTTTCCAACGCCAAAAACTCTGAGGATAAACCGTTCCCTGCGCTAGGTTGGTGCCGAAGTGCCCTCAATGACCGCAGGACACGCTGAACAATCAAACCTCGAGCTTGGCGGCCTTGCACGGCATAGCCGCATAGCTGCCTGCAACTGCAACTCAACTTAAGGTACGCCACGAGTTTGCCAGAATACGTAGTACATACGTACACTACCTATACGTGCGCATGGCGACGAGTCTAAAGTGCGGATACTAGGTATGTACCTCGAGACCAGGGGCCGGCTCCATCTACAAGCCATTTTCATTACCACAAAACCATGACCTTGCTCCATCCGCCACTGCGCGGAACAAAACGAACCAACGACGGAACGAGTTGCATGCACCAATACAGAGATAGTGCTACGGCTGCTGCGCATATCCCGACCCGAGAGGAATCCTTCAACCGTTTTCTGCCCACCGATGTCGCCTCACATCAGTCCATCACCTCGGTGCAAGAAAAAGTCTAGGTTATATGGTGTAGGTGTAATTGGACGCCCTCTCCTACGTATAGCTACTATACTCAGACTACCATTGATCCAGGCCCCTTGCTCATCATTCCGTGTCCGTGTCTTACCTGACACCCGTCCCCTTAACCAGCAGCTCATAATAAGCAGCTGTTCTGATCCGGTTGCCAACTAGATTGCAGGTCACTGACGGGATGAGTGTCAGCCCCATGAATCATTAACGAATATCATAATAGTCAGCCATAAAAAGGGAAAATAGTGAGAGGACTTTGAGGTACACAAGGAAAGACAGAAGGATCTGCCATTCTGCCATCATCCGTCCGGTCCGTCCCATCCCTGGCCTATGACAGCATAGCGTGCTATCTGATGGAGGTTGGGGGCCGCTCGCGTCGCGGTATGGGCGTGACTGCTTGATTGCCGGCCGGGAGACGTTGTCGTTGTACAGGATACGTACTTATCTCATACGAGCTGGTGAAGTAAGGTAAGGTATATTTCACCCTACCTAGTACCTACCTACCTTATTGCTGTCTGTTTTGGCCCCATCGTGCAGCGAGTTCGCGCACACTAGGCCCTTCCCATCCCCGTCCCCCCCCGTCCTGTACGTCGCCCGAAGGAACTCCAGTCCCAGTTCCCAGTCCACTGGATCTCGCAGTTTGGAGCTAGGATGCGAGTCCCCTCTTTTTTATCTTTTTTTTTTCTTCTCTTTCTTTGTTGCGTGAGTGCGAGCGTTGAGCGCAGCGCATTGTGTCTCCAGTTGCTCATTGTACTCTCCATTGAAACCTAACCCAGGTATTGTTCTGCATTCGAGGGTTGTTCGATGTCAATGTCAAACCCTCCAACTCCTTATTCCCTTGTCATGCCAAGACTCATGTCGCCTGGGCAGACCGTGATCTTCTCACCTCCCTTTCTGAAAGAGGGCCCCCAAGGAGGGCGGAGTCTAGACGAGGGACCTGGCATCACGTTCATTTGAGCTGAACTCGGGCGAGGGGGGGTTAGGCAACACACCATGGAGGAATGTGGAAATTTGCTGGCATTGGACAGCGAGGTGCCTTGTTTTACCACAAACTCTATCTTTCCGAGTTGCTGGGTGGGAAGCGATCCGACTTCCGACCCGGGTTAGGGATTGGCAACTTGGCAAGGCGTTGACACTTCTCATTCTCTCGCAAATGAGTGGCGTCAGCAATTCGGAGCACGATCATGAGCAGTTGAGGGAGTGGTCCTACGCTCTCGAATGGCGGAATGGGCAAGCTTTCATCCCGCCGTCGCGCGCACGCCCACCCACCCACCCACACACACTTACTCACTTTTACAGCTGCCATCTTGCCCTTCCGCCAAGCCCTTGTGTGTTTGTGTGTGGTCCACGAAGGCTATAGCATAATGCTCCAACAACGTTGCCTTCCTGACTCCCGAGACTCGCGACCCCCGAAGCCGCCGTGTCCGCAATTAACCTCCCGAGACGAGAGGTTTGCGACCACGATCCGAGGCTTTACAGCAAGCCGTCCCTGGAAGCTCCCGAATTAGGACATCACGTCCGCTGGAGTCAGACGAGAGCCCAGCCGTGATACAAACTCTCTTGTGGCCTGTACTTTGACAATAATTCCTTGATTTTTCATTATGATTTGCCCTTTTGCCGTCGCCGAAGCAATTTCCTGTTGCCGTCGCCGACACTTGTGTAACTTTTTTTTTTCTTTTCTCCCCTAGCCGCCCATGTATCGTCAAGTTCCCCGTTTTAGACATTATTCATTGCCGGCCGGGTTACGGCAAAGGTGATGAGCTAGGTTGTCAGCTCGCAGTTGGCAGTGAAGAGCAAAGCAACAACAAACAGTTTACCGCCTCAACTTACTTTCGGTCAAAGACCGAAAAGCCCCGTTTTGGGGATCAGCGGCGCCTCATACCCCAGAATGATGGCCCTGCTCCACCGTCTGTGGCGTTGCAGTGAAGCAACTCCAAGCAGGGAACCCCGATATTGCGGACTTTTTGCTGTCCAACACCAACAGAAAGCGTGAACTCTGCTGCGACGAAGAATAGATATCGAAGCTACCCCAATATTTTTCTCTGCTTACTTCCATGTCAACTTAGCTCGCCGTACTATTATACCTACACTCCATCCCGCACCTCCAGCAAGAGACGCTTTGTGTGCCGGAGAAAAAGACTAAACGTCTCTTTCCTCTCCACTATTGGATCATCATTCATGGGATTCTCAAGCCCGATCCCGCCACTTTGATAATTGCATCTTTCTCTTTCTCTCTCTCTCTCTCTCTCTCTCTCTTTTGCGTTTGCGCGAACCCTGACGCAGTTCCCTGGCACCGCGCTCTCGTGACTCTCGTCATTATGCGACTAACTCGGGAAATTCGACCTTGGCACCAGCTCTTACTGTACGTAGGCGTAGATGAACCACGGTCGTGAATTTGCAGGTTGTGAGATCGACGGAGCTGGGCCCCCTGCCTGGCCTTGTCGTGGACCGAGGTTTTCTGGCCCTCTCCCCGGCCCGTCCTCGTCCCTTCTCGTGCCTCTCGAAATCAAACGAGACCAACCAGTCCCCCTTTCAAGGCTTTGGATGGAACCCCCACTGCCACTGCTGGCCGATTCCACTTTTGCACAATATGGCCAGGGCCATGGGTAGAGAGACAAGACAACACAGCCGGCAAGCGGAGATGGCAATCAGAATGGTCATGGCTTCTCTACGAAACGTCGAAACCCTTACTGCACTAGTCGACATCTCCGTGGTCTGCCAAGCTAACTTAGCGTAAAAGTTGTAAGGTTTGGGACGATTTGCCAAAAACCCACAATACATGGGGCTCAGCTACTGTTATGTGTGAATCGCATTTACTTCAGTACACGTAGTGTGTAAAAAAAGGTACGTGCTTCACCTTCAATCCCGCTTATCCCCCCCCCCCTTCCCCCACCCACCCTTTCTTCCCGGGGCGGCTCACGATCTTTGATCTAGCCGATGCCTCGGGCCCCGCAGAGTACCACAAGCCCGTCCATCGTTAGACGACACAAGAAACAGGCCCTGGAGGAGGGGATTTGTGGAAAATTCAGCCGAGAACACACATGCGGGAGAATTGCCGCCATTGATTTTTAACGTTCAAGCCACATCCGTTGAGTTTTTCCTTAGACCTCAGCCCATCGTCAAGTCATTAATAAAAAAAAAAAGGTCAAGTTATTTTCAGCCACGGGCCACCACCCGGATTGGGTGTGACTAGCCGGAGAGGCTGAACATCAGAGCTGAATAGGATGGAAGGCTTGATAGAAGCTCTATATTACAGCGCAGGCGAGCGTACGTCCGTAAGTCCGAAGCCATCAGCCATAGTTCCATGGCGCCATACTCTATTTTATTTTCGGGACTAGAAAGCTCTTGAAAAGGGGGGGGGGGTGAAGAGTACTGAAGTAATAGTCTTGATACCGGCGCCACGCCGGCGCCACGCTACCGTACCAACGGCAAATGCGAATCTCGTTTCTTGAACAATGGATTGATGGAAAAAGCACGGGAATTGCGAAGCGCAATAGGACTGGGGCGCGGTTGAGATTGTACATAATGAAACAGGTCGCGACAGGTTAGAACCGAGCGACGGTCGCTCGTCAACGGAGGTGTGCCCAACTTGGGAAAATGCTAGTCGCTCCTCCGAAAGGCAAAACGGCGGACCTGGTCAGCGAATACAAGGATGGACGCATCAATGGATTGGCAGGTCGGGCCGGGCGGACGGCATATCGTGAGTGTGTGAAAGAGCTTCTTTGTGTGAGTATAGCACGGTATGAGGGTGCATATCTCTCTCGTCCATCCGTCTCTCATTCAAAGTTTGTTTCTGAATGAGTGGGTTCTCCGGACCCGGTTGGTGGATCGCTCATCTTCCTGCGCGGCTGGCACTCTCCTCCCCTTTGCCTCACGGCGCTCGCCTTGCCTTGCCATGCCATTCGAGCTCCGGGAGCGCCAGGCACGGAACTGCATGGGCCTTGGCGGTTGGCGATGGAGATGGGAGGAGCAGCAAGGCAAAGCGAAACTGGGATCCCGTCAGGCGTCAGCAACACACGACGCCGCACCCGGCGGAGCACGCGGTGTACTTCCCGACGCGACCCATACTGAGGCAGGGCCCAACGTTACTTGGAAGTGACGGGCAGGACTCCAGGAGGCACCGTCAACCAGGTCACAGAGTGATGGCGAGTGGTAAGAGGGGAGACTAACAAACCTTTTGACGAGCCTTCCACGGGGATTGAAATGGGAGAACAGGGCCAAGTTCAGATCCCGAAGTTGCTTAGGGGACCCCAGGGCCCCGCGGAAGGAAGGGAAACAGAGTTTTGGTACAAAACCTAGACAGCTTGTGTGGCTTCCACATGGTTATCATTTTTGGAATCCCCATCTCACTCATCGCTGACAATGTCTGAAGAAAAAATCAGGAAGAGGGGTTCTGCTCTGTGGAAAACCGGGGCGAGTCAGGATTCGAGCCCACCGGTTCCCACCTGTTCCACCAGTTGCGGATGCCGCCCTGGTCCTCATTCTAGTGTGTAGAAGACCGAGAACTTTAAATTCTGGGGAGAAGACCTCGATGCGGGTCCTGGGTCATCAAAGTGGGTTGAGCGTCTGGGTGATCATGCAGACGCCTGACAAGCAGGACACACCAACAGTGACACCTGCTCTGTCAAGTCTTGCAAACGCGGGAAGGGCTGTGGATGCTTCCCGTTTGAGGTATACGGTCAGGGCCCGGTCAGACGGCGGTGAGGCGGCGACAAGGACCCCACCAGTCAGCTCCCTCGTCCCGTCATAAGTACCGTAATGATAAACCTTCACGTCCACCTCCCTCGTATGTAGAGTGGGCATCGTCAATCGTCATTGTCGTCGTCGTCCGTCTCCTTCGTCCGGGGCCCACGGGGTCTCCGCGGTGGGGAGGCGAGTCGCGGAAAGGAAGGGAGAGGCGAGGTCGCGAGGAGGCGAGGAGGCGGCACACCAACGCGCTCCCGTGGCATCGTTCCGCACTCGAGTCGAGGGGTCGAGAAGGTCTGGGTTCCTCCACGCGCTTCGGGAGATTGTGGGCGGGTCGTCATGTACGGGAGCGAGGCGCATCATCGTACCATCCTCCTCCTCCCAGTGCTCCCACGACATATTTGCATCATTGTGTGGTCGTTCTGGCCCCGTTGACTGTCGTGTTCCTCTGATCGGCCACATTCCGTGGTCCACCACCATCCCGCCCTTGGCTTGGTCTGCTTGGACCATATCGGGCGCATCCCACGGACTGTGTCACTTGGATAGATCTGGATATCACGGCCGGCTGGGAATCCCCTCACGGCGTCAGTTCGGTAGCAATGGAGTTGCAGCCGTTGGGTTTGTTGCAAGTTCTGAGCGCCAGAGGCGATAGGCACAGCGACAGCACGCCCCACCTGAAAGGTCGCGATTGCCCTGAGTCGAGCATTATTCTCGAAGGCCGGAAGAACATTGCTAGCGCGGTCTGCAACAAACGCTTGGACTGCGATGTATGTGCTCCGTAGCCCATCCGTCCCGAGCCTGAGCGCCAGACCCTTCATCCGTTCCGGTCTCCACGTTCAACCTAGTCCAGGACCATCATCGGGCCGCTGACTTTTCGGGCATGACGCACTCGGAAGTCCCGGTTCCTTGGCCGCCCCAGCCATGTCTGCAACGCGTAAACGCAAATAGGGCCGCCTGCTTCTCATGTTGCCGCGCAGTTCCGGTAGCATATTGAATTGGGTCAAATTCTTTCAGGCCAAGCCAAGTAACTGTATTATACACACAAGTTTGCATAGAGTTTGCAAGACTCTGGACTGCGAACAGTAATGCTGATGCTGGTCTATGAGTGAGTGGATCTATAAGCCCGTTAATAGGAAAAGTAAGGCCGAACTGGCCTTCAATCCCGAGAAAACGACGAGCGAAACGCTCGTTGATAATACACGTTTAAGAGGAGCCGCGACATCCCAGGCCCCTCCCACCCGCCGGGCAAAAGCGGATGCTGGGCAACGCGGTAACGGTCTCAAGTGGCGGCCGGCTTATTTGCTCCGCCTCTTCCCGATTTGCCATCCCCAAGACCTGAGCACTCTAACAACCTTTGGTGTTACCGCTGCAGTCAAAGGCACTCTAAGGAAGATAAAACTTTTGTGAATTGCGTATGCCAGCGCGAGTTGAGTTCCCAGGCCTACAACAGCGCAAGTTGGTGAGTCGTTCCGTTTTGTTTTTCCACAAATAGTCTCAAAGCATGGTTAAAGAGGATTAACTTACTGGCTTCTGCCCGGTTACGCGCTTGCGCCTCCTCGACTCCCCAGCCCGCCATCTCCACAGCGTCGCTTAAGTCGTCGTTGCCAAGCTGCTCGGTCTCGGCTTTTTTAAGCGCCGCTCTGTACTCATGCCACCAGGTTTTGACCGATTCAGGTATGATCTTTTTGATATTGGACGTAACCCAATGCTCGAGTTGGCCTACATCAATTTGTCAGTCTTGTGTGGCTCAACCACAACTGTAATGCCAGTATATTTTGCTCACCAATTCTATCTGTGCCAACGACTCGGACGAGCAGGAAACAGAAGGGAAAGTCAAGAATGCTCAGGGCGAAATACACGCCTACTGCCGACCACCCGTACTCTCTGGAAAGTTTCTTCAGCCGTTGACTCAGTGACAGCGATTCCTGGGCAGGTTTCCCATCCGCCCTACTCCTGTTTCTGGCGGAAAAACGGAAGCCCCGGCGCGAGGCTCGGAACATTGTTTCCAACCGAGCGGTCACCCACGTCCAGTTGTACGTTTGCGTGCGAAGAGTCGTGAACTGCGATGCGCCCGCCTTTTTGCTGAGTGCCCGCGAGCGCGTTGTTGAGAGCGGCCGTTTCGATTTGTTGAACTGCTGCCTCCATAATGCCTCCCGCAGATTAGGTCTTGCGGTCGGTAGTGCGCGGCGCGGGATGGCCGCCGTCTGGAAAGCTGGTCGCATCATGTTGTTGAGTATACTCGTGTCGAAGGTGGCGCCACTTAACCCCTCGCACGAAATTGCTGCTTTCTGAAGAGAAAAAAAAATGGGAATGCGGGAGGCTCAAAGCAAGTCGAGATGGATGGTGTAGCCGAGGCTGTGCAGTTTCGATGGCAAGGCGTCGAACTCGATTACGTTCGCTGGAGTGAGGAATTAGTGTTGGAAGCTTGTGGAAGCTTGTTGAGAGCTTAAGGTCCGAATCGCCGTAAAATCCGGGTGGGTTGGCAGGTGATGGTTATCACCGCGCCGGAAGCTGCCGGAGGTCCCTCGCAGAGCTGGACGGCTTGATGCGAATCGCCGACAAGTCCGCTTCGTCGGATTGATCAATGCGGTTGTGTCTTTGGTGGCGTGCGTCCTGTGCGAGCTACGTTGAGTCCACTAAGTGTAGGCTGAGTTTGGGAAAAAATCTGTCGAGAATATGGAGCTCCTCCGATGAACTGCTAGCTCCGACGTCGTGGGTTCCTGGTTAGGACGCATTTTGGACGGCACCTGCCGTTGCTGCAGGTGTGCAGATGATCACGTGGCCAATGACGGAAGAGATAACGTCCGATCACCGACCTCACTTGATCAGCCGAAGTCGGCCCGGGAATCTATGATGTAAGCAGAGGTGGGGTAATAAAGCTGACGTATGGATCTTGCTCTACCAACAGCGTACACTCTCCATCCCAGCCACAGCCAGCAACTCTACGCCAAATACGCACGACACTTCGCGGTACAGACGATTCTCTCACTAACCCTTTCTATTTCGCACAGACTAGTCCGTTCATCAAACTTATATCGCTAGTCTGCCTTAAAGATAAAAAGATTCGACTTAATGGACTTGCCGTTTAGAGTTGTTGATTTGCAATCCAGTTTAAGGTGCTACCAAGCGCCGCGCTTTGTGAATCGCTTCGGATTCGCATCAGAATGCGAGCGCTCAGTGGGTCTTCAAATCGTAACATGCCCCGAGCCTGAACAAGTCTGAGAACTAATTTGAGCCGTCTTGGACAAGGTTCACCTATTTTCCCTCATGATCTCTCCGGTGCCCCACGATCTCCTCTGGGTTGAGGGTTTGTGTGTTGAAAGCGCAGGGTTACGAGGCAGGGGCTCCCACTTTCGAAGCTCCCGGGTGGCTCAAGCTCCGTGACACCTCGGAGCTTCAACTAGTCGGTTGCATTGCCCTCGGCCCAAAGCTCTTGGGAAGCTCTCTGTTATGGCAGCTCGGTCTGCGCCTGCGCCTGCTGCGTGGCCATTATGCAGCATTCGGTGAGCCTGGTCAGAATTCAACACATTACTCCAGAAGACAATTGAACATGCACCACAACTGTCAAAATTCTGGGTTTGAGCTAAAGCTTGCGGAACGAATCCGTCGTGTAAGCGACGGTTGTCCGGCAGAAGAGACGCTCGGAAGAAGTCCGAAGATTCTCCAGGTGGACATTCGTCGGATTTAGGTCCGATCGTCATTGCCAATGGCACCCCTAGCATTACCATGGAGTTCAAACATGATCGTGTGTCATTAGGCTCTAGGCTCAAGCTCCAGCCTCCCGGCCTCAAGCTCCTTCTCTTCCCAGCTACAGCTCCAGCCGCTCTCCGGTCGAACGAGTGCTCTTCCGTCCCCGAGTCCCAGTCGGACGACGGTGGAGTCGAGACCGTGGAGTCGAGTCGGGCACACCGGGCCTGGTCGTCTTGGCCACGAGTTTCTTATATCACCATGAACTCTATGATCCGGATCAATGCTCGCAGTCGGCATCGTTTCAGTTCAGCCTTGTTGACTGCTTGAGAAGGGGGGGGGACCCCCAAAGTTTACAAGCGACAGGTGATCGCGGTGATCTCTCCGTCGAAGCAGGGTAATTGGGAGGATATCAATAGCGCAAACCTTCTCAGAAACCCTTCAACCCCGCCCAGGGCCGGGTTGAGCGCTCGCGACAACCGTGCGGGGGCCCGGCAGGCAAGTAGAAAAAGGGACTTATGACGACAAGGTTTGCGATACAAGTAAGATCAGGGATGCAAGAGTCAAAATCCCACCAAAAGGCCCGCCGGGCTGAAAGGTTTGTATGCTCTCGTGATTCCACATTACTCAAAGATTACTTCTCGGTCTTTCGCCGCCAGAACGGCACGACAAAAGTCTTCGTTGTTTGGCATTGGAATAAGGCCACGCCTTGCATGCCGCTGGAACTTGACCTTGGCCCCCGATCTCCTCCGAAGCGGGAACATGCAGTTCGGGTCCGGTTCGCGGTTCGTGTCCTTCGTTGGAGTCTGGACGTCTGGGTCCCCTGCTGCAATGCCACCCCACTACGGATATTTTGCTTGGCGTCAAACCTGGATCGGATACAGGTATCCTGGTGGTCCCTGACTGGTGGGAGCTGTGAGGATGGGGTGCTCCTATCACCAACAAGAGTGGGTGGGTGTGTGCCTATGCTCTGGCACACACGTCCCGTTGCCCGAATGCACGATGTCTGTGTGCTGCGTAGGTGAGTGACTTGCAGACTGCGGGATGGTGATACTGGTGACACAGGCACACATTCAGCAGTTCGGACGATTTATATTTTGCCAGGCTTCTTAACAACCACTTCACTTCATTCGCGTGGCCATCGCGGCTAATGCGAGACCAGGACCCTATTTGACTTTTTCTCGAATCTTTCCTTCTTGGTCCTCGTGTCCGAAGGCCTCCAAGCAGCATTGTCGCCACCATTGAAGCTCTGGAAGTCAAAAGTGTGCCGGACCGGACAAAATGCCTTGGCACGAGCTGTCATGAGCCCACCAGAGGCACATCTTGCGATTCATTGCCTGTTTTCATCCACGGTAGTCTTTTTGTCTGGTTCTTTCTCGGCGTTTATTCCCATGTGCAACATCGTCGTCGCGGTCCACATGGTGGCGGGTATCGTGCATCGTATTCTATACCTTGAGAACATGTACACTTCATCCCCCGCTTGCTCTCGGTGGATGATTTCACATATGGCCCCCACAGATGCCAGCTGGATAGCGCAAATTCAACTCGACAATGTTGAAGAGACCTTGTGTGGCTGGGACCCCTAGGCGAGAGATTGACCCGCTAGATGAGGGCAACGTTGACACAAGTTGTCGCCGTAAATGAGGTTTTGACACAGGTTAAGCAGCATTGAGCCTCGCTCTTGAGTCAGGAAGTAGTTCGCGATGGGCCTTCTCGTCTGGCGCTCCAACGGTTCATTCCGCGTCGTAAATTGGGGGGGCCAGTATCCGTAGTCGCCAAGATTACCAAGCATTGAAGAAGGAGAAGACCCGCCGTTTAGTTACGTGTCAAACGGTCCACAGCGAAAGCGCGGAGATCCCATTTCCAACGAATACTGGGTTTTCAGTCAAGCATGCTGAATCAGCACCAACATGGTACCTACTTCAGTACACTACTCGCAGGAGCCACATCAATCCAGGCAAGCCATATTGCCGAGGGAACCCCGAGCATGTTGCTCAGACTGGCTGAAGATGTTTAGACGCATTCACCACAACCTGTTGCTGGCGAGTCGACCAGCCAATTCTTAGTCTTCCAGTCCAAGGTTTTGATCAAAATCGTCACAGTAGTCAGTAACTAACTACTGCTAGGTTTTTGTTCATCATTCGGCGTGGAAAAGACCACGTTTTGTCGAACAGCCAAAGCTTTTGACATACGACTCGTTTCATTGGACACGGCTCAATCCAGTAAGCTTCTAGAAGTGTGGCGGGTTGTTTCAGGTACCGACAAAGGAAAAGGGCGAAGGTCGGACTGTGATACAGGATACGGCGGCGTCGTGGGGTCAGGGAATCCCGCGCTCCGCGGTGGCTGGTGCTGCGGAGGTCCTAGAACGGCAGTCCGATCTCTGATGATGAAGAAAAAAGGCTGTGTACTTTTACTTTTTTTCGTCCTTAGAGCTTCGCTCTCTTTCCGTAATCGTAGCGTTGTCCTGGGGCGAAAACGGCATATGTGGCGAGAGAAGACAGTTTGTTTCACGTCACTTGGGTTCAGGTTTTTCTGCCCGGATGTGGCGTCAACGGGAGACCTGATCGGATGTGGTCTGCTGCCACGATTCGCAGGTGGCGGAACGGGCGGGAATAATCCCGGGATTGGAGATGGCCCCACCGCTCTGTGTAGGTGATGTGATGGTGGTGGTACTGAAGTATGCGACAGAAACGGCGTGGGCGACGTGAGAGTTGCGGGAGACATACACACACACACACAACATTGCGAAGAAAAAAAGTCAACAACGAGAATGCCAAAAGTAAAAGTGTGTTTGTGTGTGTGTGTGTGTGCCGTTATTGACCCGTGCTGCCCACGTGTGTCACTGGAGGAGGCCATATCCTGACTGACGTATGCAGGTAGGGTTATGACATATAGCTGGACCTCATGACACATCGCGAGAATGACATTTTCCCTTTTAGATGCGTGATACCCCTCCTACAAACTCAAAATTGCGGTTCGCGTATCGGGCGATAACGATACCGTCCCTATTTGCTACGCGGTCTGGCAAGAGGTCCCCTAATTCCAGAGCACACGTTGCTCCCGGTCCTCCAGTCAAACAAGCTTTCGATTTAATCAAATCAGTCTGCCAGCCCCCAGTTCAACTTTTTTTTTTCCCCTCACCCCTCTGCCAAGACTTTGTCGATATATTGGATTTTTTTTTCTTAATAATCTACGATTGAGTTGGTCCAATGGTTTGATTGTGGTGAATCATCTGGTGATGAAGAAATGGCTCATCACGGGCCGCCTGCAATTTCCCCGATCCAGAGAGGTCGTATACGAGCTACAGTTCCACCAGCAAGTCGCTCACATACACCACGTGCAATCTACTCAAGCTTTGTCATGACACGATGTACACATGCCAGTGACGATACCGTTTCCTATTTTGGGAGGTTCGCCAGGAGCTATCATCACTCCTTCGCTTCGGGACGTGGGTGGAGGACACGCCTATTGTTCCTCCTGTTCTTCCTCGGAGTTTCGGAATGAAGATCCTGTGGAATCTTCCAACTTCCGGACGGGGTTCGTTGTCGAAGAGTTGCCGGCCGGGGTGGGCAACCCAAAGCTCCGCGGAAAGCGGAGCGGGATTGCGTGCAGCTGCCAAAAGGTTAAACGTATGTGTGTGTGTGTACAGGTGCAAGAGTGTGTGCCCCCGGACCAAACATCGTCATGTGTCACCTTGGATCAAAGCCCGTAAAGCGTCTTCAAAGACCGAAAAAGCTTAAAATATTGATCATCGTGCCACTCCAATACAGCCTTTCCGATTGCGACGAGAGTCACGGCGGATGGATTTCAGTTTTCCCAGATATTCCATGAACTCTCGGCGATAAGATTCCAGCTCTTACGGCCAAGCCAACTCCGCCACCGAGAGTATTCGCGATTAGCCTTGACGTTGGGTCGCATTGCCAACCTTCAGAGTTCAGATTTAGCAACCAGTAGACTCCCGCTGCGCCACTGCGACAAACAAGACGGAAGAGAGAGGTGGCAAGAGGAGCAAAACTCGGTTTGTTCTTCTGGCACTCGGTTTGTTGATGCATTGCTAAACCCCGGCTCCTCCCCCTGGAGGAGGAGGATACACTCGAGCCACCGACGATTTTGCGATTTTTCCTTCTCGAAGCGGTTGTTGCTTGTGTCATAGTAGGTAGGCACTGCTGCTCCATCTTGCGGTAGCATTCAGACGTTCGAGACGTGACGTAGATGGGGGATCTTCATCCAAGGTGCCAGGGAGAAGAAATAGAGTTGGCGACTTGTGGCTGATATCATAGCTGCCCTACGACCTTTTCTTTTCTGTTAGACACGTTCTGGATAATCGTTTAGCAGGCGGCGAGCAAGGAATACATTATTGCTACTCAACTTGGAGCTAGCCACTTTTCGAGAGATTCGTTCACGCCCCTGAACGAGTAAGTTGTGAAGCGAGGGTAGCAACGACACAGCATCATTCAGGTCCCCAGCTTCGGAATGAGGGCGGTATCTCGAGACGACAGGCAAGTGGAAGTGTACTCGGTGTTCAATGCGCGGGCCAGTGGGAAACCGCGTGGGGAAGGGTAAGTGGGAAAGGCGGCATCTTCGTCCCACGACGAGCTACCGTGGTGCAAGAGGTTCGCCACAGGACACGGCTGACGGAACCGAGGGTACCCGGTCTTAGGAACAGGTCGGGCTGGACGAAGTGTGGGCTTCGAGAAGGTCGCAAACCGTTCCGTAGAAGAAGCATCCATCGGATGCGGGAACAAGGAAGACCGCCGTTCCTGCAGAGAAGAAACGGCAGCAGTACACGAGCAACAGCCGGAAAGTGTTCGATAGTCGCCACCTGAGTCGATAGCAAACGCTATCCCTGCCCGCAGCTTTATTAGTAGTGATATGGATGGCATTGGTGTCTGGGGGTTGCATCATAGTTCTGCCGAGAATAAGGACGACGAGAGTTGTTGCGGGCAGGCAAAGGTTGGGATTGTGCAGAGCAGCAACGGCAGCAGTACACAAGCAACAGCAGGAAAGTGTTCGATACTCATCAACTGAATCGATAGCAAACGCTGTCCCTGCCCGCGGCTTTGTTGGTAGTGATAGATATGGCATTGGTGTCTGGGGGTTGCGTCATGGTTCTGCCGAGAATAAGGACGACGTAGCAAAGGTTGGGATTGGGCTTCTAGAAGCTCCAATGGCCAGGGAGTACCTGGGCTCGACACCTTGGTCAGGCACGTGTCAGGTTCGTGAGAGTTGACAAGCCAGTCAACCCTGCAACTCTGTTTCTCTGTGCGGATTCAACTATAACGCGCCCACGTTTTCGGGTTGAAGATAGCGTCTCTGCACCTTGAAGATAGACAAAGATCCACACCGCGAAATGGCGAGTTCCCGACTCATGAGAGCTCCTCCCGCGCGTAATGTGGTCTGAACATGACGTTGCGGCGTGGGCAGTTGACAGTTGGTACAGAAATTGGATATGACTCCAGTTTGCGAGTTGACGTATGTTGGTCATGGACTTACTTGTTTCTATGCAACTCAGACTTGGTTCTCGGAATGGCATTCAAAATTCCCGAGCGCGAGAAGAACCAAGGCGGATGTCGCTGCGATCCCCGGCCTCCCTGTCATCCAACGCGTCTTGGCTGGTGTGATCCCAACGGACAACTCGCCGCTAGCCAACGTTGGATGAACTGAGTTGATACGTTCCAAACGGAGAGCAACTACGTGTCGTGACCAGCTTCGCCTGGGTTTGCGCGGATTCCGAGGCGGTTGACGATAGATGAGACTGAGTCCTGCCAAGGAGCGAATTGCAGCCGGTGTTTGGATATCCATTATTCGCAAAAGCGTAATACGGATGGCACGCAAAGGGTTGTGGCTGGGAAGACCCTGAACTCTAGGCGGCGTAATTAGTTGAACCCATGTAGCATTATTCTCAGAACCGCTAAGTCAGAGAGAGTTTCTGTTCGACACCGGCATACGATAGGTAGTTGACGTTGTGTGAAATCCCCATCTTCGTCCCCATCTTCGCCCTGCCCAGCCGGACGAGTTGGCCCAACTCAAGTCTCACTCATGACACACTGACAGTGCCAAGTCTGCCAAGGCAGAGCAAGAAAACCTTGACAAATTGAATAATCTGCGTGATGATGACTTGGCTGCGACTGCAGAGACTTGATTATTATCAAAGTGTGTGAATTACTTGTCATGCATTCATACCAGGTAAATCTTACGAACTCATACTGTTCGGGTCATGAAGAAGAGCCCTTGTCTCGTTGAACAACTCACGATGGGGCAAATTGCGACAGACTCGGGGTTTGGAAAGCGGAGCAGAGAACCGCAGTTTAGTGGGATTCTAATGTCAATCATTTCTAACATGTTCTTCTCTAGTTACAACCATGAATAGAATTGTGTCGCGGTTGCGGTAACGGGACATCTCAATGCTCCCGCTTTGCAAGTGCGATGACGTCTTGTAAACAATTAAATTGCGGGAAGTATTGATTCTCACTAATCAAAAGCATCACAGATGGATGGTTGGAGTTCTAAGGCTGGTTTCGGACTTGGGAGTTGCTTAGGTGTGAGCCTACCATGGTAACGAGATGGGCGTGGCTAACATTGATGATTGTAATGATATCGAAACGAAAACGAAAACGAAAGCGATGATGACGACCATGACCATGACGAGAACTACATAGCACCAACATCGTCGCAGTTGAAAGCAACTAACTCCATTACCACCAGCCCAGATTGGCTTGGCGGGACCGGCGAATTCTTCATTCATAACCTTGCTGTCACGGGTTTGTACTGAGCTGAGTCCTATTTGGCATCAGTACTTCATCGCAAGCCCAATTGCTTGCTGCTATGATATCCATTCCATTCCTGTTGCTTTTGAACCAAGAGCTCCGCATTTCAATCTAGAGATATCTTGCGAAATCTCGCCGCCCCTTTTTCTGCTGGATTCAACCTGTTTCCTCCGCACTGACAACGTGAAAGCTGTGCTCACACATTATGAACAATACCAACTAGCGATTGACATGCGATATCATATACCAGGATTCCAATATGGCTATCCCGTTGACCTCAAGTTTGTCCTGACCAACTAAGACAGCTGGAATATCTTAAGAAGGAAACAATGCCACAGCCCTCTTCTACTTTCTCTCGCGAGGAAGTTGCGATCCATAGGATTTGTCTGAGGGGAGTAACGTGTCTCATACTTCGCAATGAAGCGGACGGCCGGGCTGGTGAATCCTACCAGCAGAATCCCCTTTCAGCTTAGAAAAGGCACTGGGAACAGGAATGTGCCTGACAAAACAAGGGTATAATGATGATCAATGACTGCTTTTGTATAATATCTGCATCCCACGCTCTGTTTGTCCTTACCCAAAACCAGAACGAAGAGAAAAGTCATGAAAACGACCTGAGGAACGGTATCCATGATGGGGAAAGAGCGTAACAGACAGACTCAACGCCATAAAAGCCGCCAATGAGGCATTTCTTCTTTCCCCCAGACCTCGCTTGAAGTCGTACCACAACCACGTTTACGTGTTTGAATTAAACCAGGTGCAATCTTCGTCATCCCTTTCGTCTCCTTTGTTGTAGTCTTTTTCTCTACTGTAGCAGTAACGCCTCAGTATTCAGCACACCGAACAAATTCTCAATTTCTCTCTCCACATATTCCAACTCTTGAGCGACTTGGGCCGTCACCAAAGTGTATGCGTATAACAGCGCATAATCCTTCTCCTCGACAACGATATCGTCCTTACTGTTCCCGTTGCCATTACCGTTGCCAATGACGCTTGGGTCATCGCCCCTGGGCGTGGATGGCTGGGTGGAAGGGTGATGCTCTTTTCGAAACTGGTAGATCTTGCCCAGCAGCCGGTCCTTATTGCCAATCACCGACGGGATGGCGTCGGTGAGCGGATATTCTAGCATTACTGAACTAGCAAGTACTTGAAATACGTGGCATATACGGTCACACAGCTGGGCGCGCTCTGGTGCCGTGTATTCAAGCAATGCACGCTCACCATCGGATAGCTGACCGCGCCTTGAGGTGACCAGTCTCATGGCGTGAAAGCCGTCAAGAATCTTGCTAGTAGACTGCATTATGCGGCCATATGCTGCATCGGGAAAAGGACCTCGAAGTTCGAATTCGCTCTTCGCGGCGTTACGCAAAGCCTCGAGTTTGGAAGCTTTAATATCGTTAGAGGTGTATAGATAGCAGGAAGGGGGCACAACTCCTCACCGTAACGCTGTAGGGCCTGCTCTTCTCCAGCCCTCATGTACGACCTGGTGTTATCGCTTCGAAGCAGGATGGCGAGGGGCCCTCTCTTCCAGATGAGTCCGAGTTGAAGGTAGAGCACAGCGAGGCCCTCCTTGAACTTCTTTCGGCCCGATATAGGCCAGATCGCCCGACACACGAAGATGCCCCAGAGAATGCCGAGAGAGACTGCTATGAATCTGTGGTAGCAAATCTCGAACATCAAGGGATTGGCACCGCCCTCATCGTCATCGTCATCATCCACCTTTTGTGACAACGAATAAGCGTAGAGGACCGTGACGTTCCAAGCCAACAGTGTGATCCTCCCAAAGGGGGCGTTGTTTTTGACCAACATCATGTAGAAGCTGAAGAAGCTCACCATCCAGCCGAGGAAGGCAAGAACGACGCCGTTGCCTTGACTGATAGCCCAGGCCACCATCGCGAAAGAGACCCCGACAATGGTTCCGATGAATCTTGCGGTCCCGGTGGTGTTGGCCGCACCGACGGTCATGGATGCGACGATCATGAAGGACAGCAAACCCCATTCGCCTCTCCAGTGTTGATACGTCTCTTTCGTCGCGGGTAAAAAGGCACACGCCGCCCAGGCCACAGCGCCGAAGCCAACCTTGACACCAAACCGAACTTCGAAAACATGTCAGTTGATCGTTGCTAGGTATAAAATTGTTGTCCAACTTACTGTCATCGCGATTCAACACTCTCAGCAATCCCAGGATTTGTTGCGAAAGCATTCGAAGAATTGTACTCGTGTTTGGTGCAGCATCCCAACTGAAGGTGTCCCTGCGCTTGATCATGGTGTCTGGGATTCCTCTAGGCATGGCCGATTTCCTGATGGCTCGCACCGGTTGCTCAGTAGCATCCATTGGTTGTTGCAGCAAGCGTTCAGCATCCAAGTTATTTGGATCTGCTTCCCTTGGCTTTGCGGGAGACGAGTTCAAATAGTTCCAGGGCTTGAGCCAGTCCCAACTATGGGAGCCTAACTCCCGAGAGTACTTCAGCTCTTCGAGCACCGTCAGGTAGGCATCGATATCCTCAGCTACGTTCTGTAGGCTGAAACTGAAATGTCCACACGCAGCAGCAACCTCCTCGATATCCGCCTGAATCTTCTCGGATCTTGAACGCCCCAACTCAATGCTAGTGTACAGTTCTTGAAGCGCGTTCGTCCTCGCGTGGTTGTACAAGTTCATGGCGTCCTGCAGGCTCTGCTTAAAGTGCGGATTGACCGTGATTTTGGAATCTGCTCCAGCAGCGAAAGCTTGCTCTCTCAGGATCTCAGACAGTGTGTACGCCAAAGACTTCATCGATGGGCCCAACAATGCGATGAAGAGCTCGAAAATCTCGCCTGGCGAGCGGAAGGGAGGCATAGGTGGTGGATGTTCCTCCGGTGATGCCTCCTCGTCATCAACATCATCCTCGGGCTCGTCGTCTTCGTCAATGGACGCCAAGGTTGCGAACCGATCCCGCGAACCGTTCAGATCTTGGGACATAGCCCGAGACAGTGGAATCGGGGAATAGACCGTGCTTCCTGGCGATGAGAGGCCGGCCATGGGATCCTGAGGAAGCTCCTTGAGAAGACTAAACTGCGTGTTGGCCGCACTCCTCAAGCCTCCGATAGCCTGGGACACAGATTCAAGCGACTTGACCAGCGCCTTTTCGAGTTTGTAGATCTTCTCGCGTCCCAAAACCCAATGCTCCAACTTCGATTCTCTCAGGCTTTTCGACATCCTAGCATGGATAGACTTGTATTGCCTCACGACTTGGGCGAAGTCGCCAGACGTAATTTCACTCTCTGAGCCGTTCAGGAAGGCGCGGGTAATCATAGATAGCATATCGGCGAGCGACACAGCACCGTCGTTCAAGGAGGTCCGCAAAAGCGCCCTGGCCGAAACTCGCCATATCAACAGGTTAACCGCCACGGTAATTGTGATGCCTATGGCCAACATCTTAAGAACTTGGACAATCTTAGCCTCGGAGAAATGCCCCTCGTGAATCGCTTCTTCCCTAGTGACAACGGAGATGATGGCAATTGAGGCAAGCGTACAGCCCACGTTGACCAAGGGGTTATTCAGCCTTTGCTTCACCCAACCGACGAAGCCTAGACCGCCACCGATGCAGAAAGTCAGGATGAGGACGTGCGACAGCGGTATGAGCCCAAGCTTCCCTCCTACGAGGACTGAGAAGAGCATGGATATGACGGAGACAGTTTCGGCGTAGAGGACGGCAATAGTGGCAATGGCAACAGCCTCGACCATGGAACCCCACGTCCGACTGGCGTGGAAATAGACCGTCAAAGTCGCAACGACGTGTTTTCCGTCGGGCTTGCCCAAGAAGTTCGAGACGGGTGCGAGGAACGTCGCTAAACTAGCGATGAGGTATGCGACGGTGCATTTCATGACGCCCTTGCCCGCCGGGGACAACAGCCAGTCCCAAAAGCGCAGGGCGGTGGTCTTGACATTGTGTCTGACAATTTTCAGAGACTCTCCGGTCGTTTCGGCGGTCAGGAGAGATCGATAGCCGTCTACTTCGGGCTGGGGAATTTCGATGCTCGACCCTCGCAGGGAGAACTGGCGGCGGCTGCGTTCGCCGGTGCCTGCAACTATGAAGGTGCCATTTCGGAGCTTCTGGAGGTCTCATTGCATCGTCAGCTCCTAGCTGCAAGGGCTTTCCGGTCAGAGTCTATGGAACGAAGGTCTACCCACGTTTCGCTTGGACGGCCGCCTAGGAGGCCATTGGGTATTGGTGGCCGACGAGCTCATCACGGTTGGGTGTTGCGCACCACCCACAAGCCCAGCCGTGAAGGAGCAGTCGTGGAATTGGACTCAGCGCAGGCTTTGACAAGCTGTATAAAAAGCCCGGTCGGTGATTTTCCAGGTTCTGGAATGTCAGGAGGCTTAAACAAGGAAGATGCGTCCCCGGATTGATTGTATAAAACATGCGATAAATATAAGAAGCAGCTTGCGCCAAAGTCGCTGTCAGCTCCGACCTCTTGCCAACTGCAAAGGCGATCGCTAGACAACCCAATGGCCGAGCACACGCGACATAGGTTTGGTCTGGAACCTGAGGGAAAGTTGCGGTAGCAGCAGCTTCCCACCGGCCGTGAGCCTGGAGAAGCTCGCGTCAACCATTCAGATTCCACTGACCCATGTCACCTGCACTGCCCAGGGTCCTGCGATGTGACACTGTCCAATCACGCTGCACCTTGTTCCCACTTTAGTCTTCCGTGCCCTTCTTACCTACCTACCTAGCGTGGGGTTTTTGCGTAATTGACAGTAGTGTCCCAACCTACTTACCTTACCTTACTGCGTACCTAAGGACCAAGGTAGTTCCCCAGGTTGCACTCATTGAGCAAACGTCCAAGATACGTACCGACATACCAACCAGCCGTCTAAGTTGGGTACACTTTCGGACCAGGCGAAAGACTCATTCAACTACGAGATATCGCAACATCGCAAGCTGGAGTAATTCTGCTTCCCACCTGATCGGCTTGGTCGTCCTGACTCGAAGCCGCTTGCAACACGCAAAAAGACTCCCATGAAAAGGTTTATCTCCAGAATGGCTGGCATCACTCCCCGCCGGTTCGCCCCGTTGAAGGAAGGGGCCGCGGCCAACTCAAACGCCCCTCGGCTAAAAGGCATTGTCTTTGACGTCGATGGAACATTATGGTATGTACTTGCGAGAAGCTTGCTTTTCATAGCATGGTTTTTGTCGTTGAGAAGTCTTCGTACCCAGGATGGGATGTACATTCTGTCTCCACCCGTTTCCCGTGCTCTGTTTGATCTCGATCTGCTCAGCGGTCTGCTACATCATCGAACATGAACACATTTCTTTAAGCTGAAGTAGTCAACTAACAAGTGTGACAGTGAACCTCAAACTTACATGTTCAGAGAGATGCGTGATGCCCTCAAAATCACAAAATCCGTCGACATCCTTGACCACATTTACTCCCTGCCGACCCCCGAGGCCCAGGAAACCGCAATGGAGTCCATCCGTCAAATTGAGCGTTCGGCTATGGCATCGCAAGTCGCACAGCCGGGCCTCGTCGAGCTAATGTCGTATCTTGACGGTCGCGGCGTTCGCAAGGGCATCTGTACCCGTAATTTCGATGCCCCCGTTGCCCACCTCCTCAGCAAGTTCCTAGAGGGCTCCGTCTTCGAGCCCATCGTCACCCGCGACTTTCGCCCGCCGAAACCTGATCCCGCCGGTATTCTGCACATTGCCAGGAGCTGGGGGCTGATCAAAGGCGCACCCGCGACAGCTGAGAATGGTGCTGAACCCCAGGGGGATGGAAGCGGATTGATCATGGTTGGAGATTCGATTGATGACATGACGGCTGGCCGGAGAGCCGGTGCTGCGACGGTGCTCCTTGCAAACGATGTTAATGTGCCCTTGGTGGATCATGAGCATACGGATCTGGTTGTCCGACGACTGGATGAGTTAATCCCAATTCTTGAAGAGGGATTTAGGAGCAGAGAGATCGGGTCTGCATGAAAAATCCTTCAGCGTCTAAGCCAATCATCAGATTTGGGGCTCGGGGTTCGTGGAGGAAGTAGAAATCACATCGCGTCGGAGCAGATGGCTGTTATCTCAAGCATTCGACACTTTGTTTAGATAGCATGTACGCCTACAATGAAACCATCCTCCAAGCTTGCTGCATACATGATTCCCTACGTGGGGATTTGACAAAATTCCTCCCGGGGTCCAGATCTCGGTTGACCGACGCCACTCTGTCCAAGCTTTCTAAAGGCTTTTAACCGTCAGACATCTTACAATAGACGACCGAGTTTGCTAGAGGATGATACCAATACATGCGCCGATTAATGCAGAGAAGAGAGAGCGGGATTTCTTTCGTGGCCGGGCAGAGCCATAGGCCGTCGGGTTTTAGTGACGGGTGTTTCATTTGGTTTAGTTTTGTCGCTCATTCTTTAGATGAACGGGTCTTCCAGGCCAATAACATTGTCTACACGCGACTTTCGGCGATCTTTAACGCCAGGCTCTGGGGGACGACGAGAAAGGTAGATCGGAGACGAGGCGAGTGGTCGATCTACCCGGTCGTCAGAACCTGGCCGAGAAGCCGTCTGCATAGACACACTGCATGATCTGGGACCCTGACCGAAAGCTGATTCGAGATGCTGCAGCGAGACAGCGCGCTCTGGCGCTCTATTACGCTGCATTCCCGTTTGGTGTGCTCGACGCTGCGCGATGTGGCTGTAATTGGAGCCTTCCTGCGACTAGTTGGAAGTGCCGTTGTACACATCACTCGCGTAGCTCCGGGGAGCAGGGGGCATGCCGAAAGTGGCTTGCCTTCTGTTCTCCCGTCTCGTGTCATCTGGCGTTCCCTTTCGAGGGGGAGCTGGTGGCAGGGGACCTCCAGGGGCTGGACGAACAGGGAGGCTGAATGACGCGGCATTGGCGCTGACGGGTCCAGCACTGTTGGGGTATTCGCCAGCCTTGGGTATCGAGTTGGTGGTTACAATCCTCGGTGCCATGCCTGGGTGTCCAATAGCCGGCTGACGGCTGCTGATGGCGTTGATACCGTTACGGGTGGGAGAGCGGTTGGAATGAGTAGCGGGTTCGCGGGGGGATATGATACCAGCTCCTGCGATGGGAATCTCTCCTGATGTCGGCGTGTCGAGGGAGCGCTCGTTGTTAGATCCACCCTGATAAGTCGGAGAATCGCTAGAGTTCAGCAAATCGCGAGTCGCAGGGGAGAGCTGAGGAGCGAGGTGGGACTTTCGGTTGTCTCTCTCCATCAAACCGACAGCCCATTCTCTCAAATCTACAGGCGTTCTCTTGGCAGCCTGGACAAAGGGATCGCGGTCCTGGGGAGGAAACATCAGTGCTTGAATCCAACCACGAGACACGAATCCAACTTACAAAAAGCTCCTGAGGGGTAGGACGCTCGTCAGGGTTCTTGAACAAACACTTCTGAATCATGTCTTCCAAAATGGAGGGGAAAGCATCGCTCTTGGGTAACTTAGGCGCAGGTTCGTGGACAATCTGCTGCAACAGATCCAAAATGCCGGCAGGTGCACACTCGCCGTCAGAGAGCTGCTCGCTGGCGTTAAAGGGGAATTTCCCAATGGCGAGCTCCATGATACTCAGACCGAAACTCCAAACATCCGACTTGACAGTGTATTTCTCTCCCTGAATACGCTCGGGGGCCATGTATGTCGACGTTCCCACGAAGGTATCTGCGACGGAGTTGATAAGTTCGCCGGACACGCCGAAATCGCAAAGTTTGATGTTTCCTCTAGAGTTGACCAAGATATTGGACGGCTTGATGTCACGGTGCATGATGTGATGCTTTGAGTAGAGATATGTCAGGCCGCCAAGCGTAGCAACAGCAATTTTGCCGAGAACATCGACTCGAACTGGGCCAAAGACTCTCGAAACTCGGTCCAGGGAGCTACAAGGAGTTAGCCGCAAGTTTATCCGCTGTCTAGCTTGGAAACTTACCCGACGTCCATGTACTCCATGCACATGATAACATCGTTGTGAGGGTTTAGGAACGCGCCGTAGAAATTTACGATGTACTCCGACGAGCAGCCGTGCATAATCTGGAGCTCACGGACAATGCGCTTGCGCATCTCTTTCTTGGCTTCCACGTGGATGACCTGGAGATGTCAATGAATATTTCGTCCAGTATGCGCACGTAGAGAATTACTGACCTTGCGAGCCATGACAGTCCCGGTCAAAACATGCTTGACTTTGCTGACGGTGCCTCCGTTCCCGGAACCGAGCTCCTTCAAGATCTCAAGGTCCTCTGGCCGCAAGTCCAGCTTGTACTCGATACCAATTTCCAGCTGCGCTGACTGTTCACCTCCGTCCTTATCGCGAGGATCGTAGCCATGTCTGCTGGTCTCGGCGGTCGGCGGGGGCTTCGGAGCAGCAGGCGTCAGGGCGAGACCCTTGACGTTCTTACGCTTCATAGATCTGGGCGCGAAAGGGTCGGCCATGTTGGGCGAAGTACCCCCGTGCTGGAGGCTCGATTGACAATGGATCCGAAAAAGCTGGGCTATGACCAGCGAGTGTTACGACGAAAGGGGCGTTGGCATGCCCTTTGGAGGTTACTGTGGATGTAAACCCAACGAAGAGCCACCCTGGAAAACAGTCGGAACTTTCCTGTTGTAGTTTAACGGCTCAGCAGTCGGGGAAAGCCGTAGGCATGCGTTGCGACGGACTCGTATAACAGTGTGGCGAGCAGGTGGCTCGCTTTCGCGGAAATGGCCAGATCAACTGAGTGCCTCGTGTGGCGGGAAACTGAGCGATTGTCCGTGGTTGCGGAGGAAATCGCGGCGATCAGGTGAGGGCCGAGAGTGAGGATAGCAGTTTGGCGGGTGAGCGACGAATGGTGATGCTGTCGCGAACACGCTGTGCCGAAGGGTGGATTTAATATCAATAGGTGGACCGGGACGATGGAAGGTATCCGAGGTCGATGACTGCCTGCAGAAAAGGGGAAAGAGGGGCGTAGATGGCTCGAATTTGTCGGTGTGGTTGTCGTCGATGGTGTTCCGTCCCGTTTCGGCCAAGGTGGGGTTGAACGGTACAGTAGGGAGGCGACTCCGAGAAATAGGGGAGGGGAAGCGAGCAGGAAATAGGCAACGTCCTCCGTGGTCTTGGGAAGGAGTAAATGAGAGACCTCGTAGAAGTAAATGAGGTTGCTCTCGATAGCAAACCAGGTGGTGCGTGGGTCGGGTTTGGTTGGTGAAGAGGAGATGGAGATGGAGGGGAGGGAAGGGGGGATGGGAAAAAAAGATGAAAGTACAAAGCAGAAACAGACTACGGAAACAGAAGCAGAAGTGAAGGGAAGGCGAGGGAAAAAAAAAACACTGGTCAGGTTCAGGTCCTGTCAGGTCAAAGGGTCCAGGTTTGATGGTGTGGTTGACACACTCATAAACATCCAGTCAGTGAGCACAGGAAGAAGCGAGTACAAGTGCAAGATGCAAGCGCAGGCTCACTACCTAGGTAGGTAGGTAGGTACCTAAGGTGCCCCAGGTACCTCACCTGTGAGGTGCCTTGGGTGCTGGTGCAGATTTCAAGTGCAGCCCGTAGTGCAGCCCAGCGCGGTGCGGAGTGGATGCAGCCCGCCAGAGAGAGCCACGGTCCAGTCCGGCCCCGTCGTCCACTTAGTCTACCTTACTATACCTATCTTGTAACGTACTTAATGTCGAGACACTGGTCCCGCATGGTCAGCAAATCAGCGCTCAGAGAGGGTTTCGGATCACAGAGCGGTTGCTGTGTCTTTCCAAGACCAGACCCTGAACATCCTGGGGACAGGGTTTGGCAGGCCATGTCAGCAGCAAGACTTTCAACCGGTCATGATGTTCCTTAGGTACCTACCTTACCTTAGGTACTAAAGAAGGTAGGATATAAGGTGCCTGTGGTTTGCAACTGACTAAGGTACCTACCTTACATCTAGGTGCCTTACCTGCCTGCTTCATGCGTAGAAGCTCATGCTGCTGAAACTTCTTAGATTTTCGATTCCTACCTAGAGACCATAGCTGGCAGGGCAACAAATCCTCACGTTGGTCTGCCTCAAGCTGCTGCCATCGCTTTCCTTTCTTTGCGGCGACGGCGGATGCAATAAATTCTCCAACTAGGAGACCTTAGCACCAGCTCCAACGGGCCACAGCCCAGCACTAGACCGGGCCAGTGTTTTAGAGGCGTCGAGACCCAGCCCCCGGAACAGGTACCTAACTTGACGCACGTTTTAGGGCCACAGTAGCAGCCAAACGCCTGAATCTCTAGGGGGCCCTTGTAGACTCGTGGAGACACTAATACCTACATACGTGGTACCTGACCACCTGTCGCGACGGGCGGGGAACATGAAAGCTTCGCTCTATTGCACTTCTCGACGAAGAACCTTCTTGCCTCGAAGTTCGTCTTCTTTATTCTCCATGCCTCCTTTCCGGGTAGAAATTCAGCGACCAATCTTTGTAACTTGACCGATGACCGTCACACCCTCGACACATCCAGCTCAGCCAGTCAGTTTGACAGCGCCAGCAGCTCGCCTCGGATTGGGTTGAGACACCCGAGAACCACCCCCGGCTGCATCAACCCAACTCCTACCATTTCCATCGACATCATTGCTAGTATCCTGTTGGCCATTCGAATGGAACATGGCAAACACCCGGTCACAACAGGCTCAACGCAGACACCGGAAGACTCAAAAACCCCGGTGTTGCACTAAGAAGAGACTTGCGCCCCCTATCTGGTCTAAGTTTATCCCATATCGTCCAGACATCAAAAGTATCCATCCATGATCGACTTTTTTCACAGTCCAATCCACTTAACGTCTGCATCACCCTCTCAGCTGTGCCACACCAGTGTTGTGGCCTCAGATAGAGCCATGGTCGTCCGTGAATCAGCTTAGTAGGACCGTCAGACGGATGCAGTGAATCGCTTAGAGGCAACGACGAGAATGAAATTCCACTTCTCCCGCACCGGATCCTTGAATCGCAAAACGGGCTGGTGTCTCAGGGTCTTGCCTGCTTCCCGACAGGCTCCATCCGGCGTGCCCAAGCGCGAAAACGTGCAATCGCAGACGGCATGATGGATTCGTGGCTCGCTACGTCACGGCGCTGTCTGTGTCATGTTGCTAGACAGGGCCAAACGATCTCGTCGACCTTGTTCGCCTGTCTTTGCCATGATGCTTCCTGACCACGAACTCGAAACAGCTTCATCGACTCCTTTGAGACCCAGAGGGCCACGACGACAGCCAGTTCGATGCTGCCAAGGGCCAGAACAAGCGCGAAAAACAGTCATCTATTCCGTATCAAGCATATCGGCCAAACCCTTTCGTTTTTGGAACTTTTCCCGCTCGTAACAGCAATGCTCTTCTGATAGATATACTCGTATTTGCTGCGCATTGCTACCCTGTTAGGACTTGCTGACTTGAGTAAGCTCGCCAATATTCGAGATGATTCCTGTCCTTTTCGATAATGCACCCTGTAGCCCTGCTACTGGGCACGATGTCCAGTACCTAGAGTCATGAGCTAACTATGCTCTCTTGAGCGGCGGGTACTGCGGTAGAGTAGTGGGTAAGTAAGTAAGCTGGGGTAGCTGGTCTTCGACACAGAGCCAACAATGCAGGGGTAGATAGCACGTGGTTGCGGATGGAAAGAATCGAAGGTTATCGGATAAACTGATAAGATATAAGGTAGGTAGTCCATTTTTCGGAAGCCGGATAAACCACGACTCGATCCCCGGCGCGAGGCTGAGGTCCAGCCAGCGGTCCAAGCTTCCAATTATTCCCAGTGCAGCGGCGACTGAAATTTGTCCAGCTAGAGGCGCATCTCCTCAGCCGTTGGCCATTTTCTCTCAGTAGCCATCCCAATTTTCCGTCTTATCTCCTCCCACCCACAGTAGTCCTTGGCTACTTCTTTTCTGATTCGAGATTCAACCCGTCACTCTGCCGTCAGCGATCGCATCGCGCCGAACTACAGCCGAACTACAGCAATCACGACGTGGCCTCCACACGCGGCGCGACTTCTCTCACGGGCGACTTCAACATGAGCAACTCAATGCGTGATTTCGTTGACGGCGAAGCCGAGCTCGATGACGAGGATGAGGAGTCCTTGGACGAAGATGCCGAACCCGTCAACCGTAGACGGAACCTCGCCCCTGAGGATTCTTCTGAAGAGGAAGAAGACGACGATGACGAGGAGGAAGCGCGGAAGGTAGGCGCGATCTTTCATCCCCTTTAGTAAAAGCTCGCTTATATTTTGGATAACCAGATCCGCGAAGGCTTCATCGTCGACGAAGATGAGGAAGAGGGCGAGGAATCGGACGGACAAGAGCGGGCAATCAAGCGAAAACGCGAGCACCGCGACAGAGAAGAAGAAGAGCAGCTGGACGAGGACGACTTGGAGCTCATTGGAGAGCAAATAGAGCGTCGCGCACCAACACAGGTACGAATCTTGCTGCGATTCGCATGCGACACCTAGCTAACTAGTCGTACAGCCGAAGTTCAAGCGCTTGAAACGCGGACACCGAGACGAGGATGACCGAGGCGCTGAGCGACGCGGATTGGAAGACATGTTTTCGGACGAGGATGAGGAAGCTAATGAACAGAGACACTATGGCCGAACGAATTATCGTACCCAGGCCGACGAGTTCGACGACTTTATTGAAGAGGACTTCCCCGAGGACGAGGACGAACGAGCTCGCCAGCTTGAAGATGCCGAGGTGGCACGACCACGCGAAAAGGGTGTGGGAGGTGTTGTGGACACTACTGGTCTGGACAAGGATGCTCTGGAGGATATGGAGGCCATCTTTGGCAATGGAGAAGACTACGACTGGGCCCTGCAGCTGGAAGACGAAGAGGAAGACAGAGAGCGTGAAGAGCAGGCTATTGAGCTCAAGGATGTTTTCGAGCCGTCGCAGCTGAAGGAGAAGCTTCTCACCGACGAAGACAACCAAATTCGATTTACCGACGAGCCCGAGAGATTCCAATTGGACCGGAAGCCTTTCAAGCAACTGCAAATCACCGCTGAACAGTTCAAGGAGGAGGCTCGGTGGATTGCCGCCCTCATGTGGCCCAAAAAGTTGCTCCAATCGGAACTCCATAGCCCCTTCACCAAAGCTATTGGCAAAGTCTTGGAATTCTTCGTCGTTGACGAAGTTGAGGTGCCCTACGTTTTCCAGCACCGCAAAGATTACCTTATCCACGCCAAGAAGACGAAGAACCCCGACCATCGCGACGACCCCGATGCCCCCGAGTACATTGTCAGTGCAGACAAACTGCTGACTCAGGATGACCTGTGGCGTATCCTCGAGCTCGACATCAAGTTTCGCTCCCTTATTGAGAAGCGAAATGCGCTAGAGAAGACCTTTGAGAGCCTCAAGTCTTCATCTGCCATTAACGACGATGTTTTGACGGACATGACTTCCCAGGCTGCCACTATGGAGGAACTGCAAGATCTCCAAGATTACATGCACTTCCAGTACAATGCCGAATTGAAGGATCTGTCTGCAGTCAATGGAAATGGCAACCAGATGAAGCGTCCAGGCTCCAAGTCGAATCTGTTCGATCGGATGCGCAGGAGCAAGGCGGCCGCTTTTGTCCGCGCCTACGGTATTACTCCTGATCGTTTCGCCCAAAACACATTGCGAGAGGGCAACAAGGTCTTCCCTGAGGACCCAAGCCAATTGCCTGACGATCTCGCCGATTCTCTCACCGATGAAGAGTTCCAAACTGGCGACACGGTCATGTACGCCGCTCGACAAATGTACTCCGAGGAGCTTTTTGTCAATCCCCGGATGAGGAAACACTTCCGAGTCAACTTTTACCAGATGGGTGAAATCAGCTGTCGGAGGACCGACAAGGGCTTGAAGAAGATTGACGAATCGCACCCATTTTACGAAGTCAAGTACCTCATCAACCAGACTATCGCAGACGTAGCCCGTCAGCCGGAACTATACCTCAAGATGATGAAGGCTGAGGAAGAGGGCCTCATTGAGGTCAAACTTACGTTGGAGAACGAAGATGGTTTCAAGCGGCAACTGCGCCAAGAGTTTATTTCGGACAACTACAGTGAAATTGCGGATCGCTGGAATGACGAGCGCCAAAAAGTCCTCGACCTCGTCGTGCCCCGTCTTTCGAAGGTCATCGCAAAGGGCGTCAAGGAATCGCTTCGCACAGCATGCCAAGAGGAGGTACTCAAGGCATGCCGCGAGGAGTACTCCAAGAGGTTGGATCAAGCACCATACAAGCCGAAGGGCATGATTCTTGGTACTGTGCCTCGCATCATCACCCTTTCCAACGGTATGGGCGACCCTGCTCGCGACGCAACCTCCTGGGTGTCTGTTGAGGAAGACGGTCGTGTGATCGAGCAGGGAAAGCTTGGCAATCTTGCGCGCGACGACGCTGCTCGTGCGGATTTCGTCGACATTGTCAATAGACGCCGCCCTGATGCCATTGGTGTCAGTGGTTGGTCCGCAGACACCCAGAAGCTCGTCAGGGACCTTGAAGGTCTCATCAGCGAAAAGGGCCTGATGGGCCCTGAATTTGAAGATCCTGAACTCAACGAGTACAGAACTGAGCCCCTTGAGGTCATCATTGTGAACGACGAGGTCGCTCGCCTTTACAAGGACAGCCCTCGAGCGGTCGCCGAACACCCCACCCTCAGCTCTCTCACAAGATACTGCATTGCTTTGGCACATTACATGCAGAACCCCCTCAAGGAGTATGCAGCTCTGGGCAAAGACGTTGCGTCGTTGGCTTTCCATCCCTGTCAAAATCTCCTGCCCCAAGAGAAGCTGCTCAAGCACCTGGAGTCAGCCATGGTCGACATGGTCAACCTCTGCGGTGTTAATATCAATGAGGCGGTTGGCGACTCGTACACGGCGAACCTGCTACCGTACGTTGCAGGTCTTGGTCCACGAAAGGCTACCAGCGTCATCAAGGCTATCAATGCCAACGGTGGGGCTGTCGGCAGCAGAGACGAGCTGGTCGGTGACCCTGACAGTGGAAAGTTACCTGTCGTAGGTCCCAGAGTCTGGAACAACTGCGCTAGTTTCTTGTTCATCGATTACGACGCGACAAACCCTGCGTCCGACCCTCTCGACAACACTCGTGTTCATCCCGAGGACTACGAACTTGGTCGCAAGATGGCAGCCGATGCGTTGGAACTCGACGAGGAAGATGTTAAAGCCGAGACAGATCACAACGGTCCCGGAGCCATCGTTCGGAAATTGTTCAAGGAGGATG
Source organism: Colletotrichum neosansevieriae (assembly GCA_036785495.1). Classification (NCBI taxonomy): domain Eukaryota; kingdom Fungi; phylum Ascomycota; class Sordariomycetes; order Glomerellales; family Glomerellaceae; genus Colletotrichum; species Colletotrichum neosansevieriae. The sequence goes on along the minus strand of JAVHLV010000166.1, from coordinate 60,888 downwards.
AGCAGGAGAAGGTCAATGAGCTCATTCTGGAAGAATACGCCGAGCAACTCGAGCGGAACTACAGCCAGAGGAAGCGCGCCACTCTCGAGACCATCCGAGCCGAACTGCAAGCTCCGTACGAAGAACTTCGCCGGAACTTCGCCACTCTCGGTGCAAACGAGATCTTCACCATGTTTACTGGTGAGACGAAGGACACCCTGGCCCAAGGCATGATTATTCCGGTCAACATTCGCATCGTGAAGGACGACTTCGCGATTGTGAAGCTGGATTGCGGCATTGAAGGACGCATCGAGTCGCACGATGGCCCCGATGGCGTGCGAGTCAGAGGTCTGCTCTCGACCGGTCAGACGGTGCAAGCCAAGGTCCTCGATGTGAATTACAAGGACTTTATCGCCAAGCTGTCTGCCAGAGAAGCAGAGGTCAAGCGCCCTTACAAACGCCAGCTCTACCATGGCCATGGGCAGTGGGATGACAGGCTCGAGGCAGCCGATAAGGAAGAGCTCCGCGAGAAAGACAAAACCACTGGCCGCACCCAAAGAGTCATCAAGCATCCCATGTTCAAGCCCTTCAACGGCTTGGAGGCGGAGCAATGGCTGGGCACGCAACCAGCCGGAGAAGTCATTATCCGTCCCTCTTCGAAGGGCAACGATCATCTGGCTATCACCTGGAAGGTCGCCGACGGTGTCTTCCAGCATGTCGATGTACTAGAGCTGCAGAAGGAAAACGAGTTCTCCGTCGGCAAGCTGCTGAGGGTGGGCGGAAAGCTCACCTACAAGGATCTCGACGAACTGATCCACGAGCACATTGAAGCCATGTCTAGAAAAGTGGACGAGATGATGCAGCACGAGAAGTTTGAGAAGCGATCCAAACCGGATCTCGGTATGTTTTCCCACACCCACTCGGCCCCCCCAACTTAGTTATATCACCAATGAGGAAGAAGATTCGGATGGACTAACGCGATTATTGCAGAGAAATGGCTCACAACGTACATTGACGCCAACCCCAACCGCTCCGCCTACGCCTTTTGCATCGACACAAAGCACCCGGGCTATTTCTGGCTGTGCTTCAAGGCGAGCCGTTCGTCGCGAGTTAACTCGTGGCCCGTGCGCGTCATCCCAGGCGGGTTCGAGCTGCTGAAGCAGGCCTACCCCGACATGAGAGCGCTCTGCAACGGCTTCAAGATCCGCTACCAGACGGAGATCACCAAGATGCAGAAGGGCGGCGGTAGATAGGCTCCCCCTCGCTCCGGTTCTAGGGGTGGTTCTTCTCGCGACGGATCCGTCAAGGTTGGCAGCTACTACTGACCAAGAGCGGACGACGGACAGAGTAGAAAGCAGGCTTCTGGTGGCGGTGAAAGAAGAATGGGGGGAGACAGACAAGCAGGCAGAATATCACAAAAACTACTTTCAGTGCAAGGAGGCAATGGGACAGCATTGAACACGGATGAGGGGAGCAGGCTGCTTCGTTTTGGACTTTTTTCTTTTCCCTGGAGCTCCCGCCAGGTTTAAACATGACGTTACGTCACAGAAGGGAGGATGCGGAGGGGGGGCGAAGAGTGGAAGATGGCAAGAGCAAGCAGCAGTCATGTAAAAAATATTACCAACTAAAATGCTTAGCACAGTTTCAGGGCCATAGACAAAAAATTGGACTCGGTCAAAGGTATATATACATACCTACCTTCGCATTTCCAAGTCAGGGTAAGTAGAAGAAGAAGAAAACATCTTGTTTGCAATGCCGTTGTTGAGACACGGAGTAGGGCGTTGTGGGACGTCGAGCGTCGGGGGCGCAGCAGACTGCGGTTTTCGGAAAACAAGGTGACTGATGTGAAGAACCCAAACCCAAGACAAGGTGAAGACAACCATGTATGTTTACGACAATAGGTAGCAAGGCTACATCACAGCGTGGATGAATCGAGAAAGGGGTTATCCATAAATCCTTGATTAATAGGTAATAAAGCTGTCTTACCCGGCACCCTGCAGCTCGCAGGCCAGCGGACCCGTCCTCACCAAGACCCTTCATCTCGACCCAAGACGCCTGCACGCAATTTTGATACATTGATAGACAATAAAAAACACTTGCTCAACTGGAGGGGCAACTTCCGTCTGCGCCTGCGGTCCGCAAATGGGTGACATCATGCCTCTCGGGGCGGTGGAGAGGCGTTTCAATGCTTTCTCTTCTTGCGACCGCGGCTCTCGTCGTCTTCCAGGTTGCTGTCGCGGTCACGCTTCTTGGCCTTGGCCTCGAGCTCGTCCCAGTCTTCACCCTCATCCTCGTCACTCATCTCGGCATCGTCCTCCTCATCAGATACATTAGAGCCGAAATCGGAGTCCTCCTCACTAGACTCGGACGCCTCGTCGAGCTCATCATCGTCGATTTCAAAGTTACTCTCCTCCTCATCCTCATCACCGGCGCCCTCGTCATCAGACTCGGCCTGGAGGAATGACCAACCACCGTCAATGAAGAACTGGTGGGTATCGGCGGTGACCGTCTTCATGATGGTTGGCCAGTTCAGGTTCAGGGGACCCTCTGAGTAAGCAATGTCTGATGAGTCCAGGAATTCCTTTACATGGTCCAAAAACTCGACAGGTATGGTGTTGACGTGGTATGGTGGACGGGTGAAGTCTTTGAAGACAAAAACAAGATCGAAGTTCTTGAGACCAAATTGGACACGTTCCAAGTGCGCGACTTCGATGTCATCCAGAGTGATGACCATGAATGGCGGCTCAACAACCTGGATCAAGCACTCCGTCGTGGGCTGGATGAAGACGTTGCTGCGGAACGGGACACCGTGGAAGCCAAGGTCTCTGATGGGTACGTCCACCTCGAGACCTTCGTTTTTGCCAGCCTCGGCGATCTTCTGGGCGAAGCCCTGGAACAGGCGGTCAAGCTCTGCGCGACGACGCCGCTCTTCCTGCTCCTGTTCGAACTCGTCCTCGTCACCATAGCGATACTTTCTTTTGCGGTTGCCCGTCTCATCGAACTGAATGTCGGTCGCCTCACGGTAGAACTGGACGTCCTTGGTCTTCTTCTTGTTGGCGACCATGATGGGATCCTTCAGGTGAATGTGAATGATGACGATCAACTCGTGCTGGCATGGCTGGAAGAAAATATGGCGGACGTTCGAGAAAAGTATGTCGACTCTTTGTTGAGTGCTCAAGGGCGATTGGTAGCGAATACCGTTCTGGTGGATTTCCACCTTACCAGGAACTCGCTTGCCCTCCATCGCGGGGCGAATGAAGACGTTATCAAGCACGGCCGGGCGACGGTCTGAAAAACCAAGTTAGTGTTCTCCCAATGCATCTTATGCAGATTTCAACTTACTTCTTATCTCGACGAGCTTGTCCTGCTCGACGACGTCCTCCAACTCCTTCTTCTCCTGCTCCTTCTTGTTCACATCTCGCTTCATGTTCGAGATCTGAGTCGCAATTTCTTGGTATCGGTCACCATCTGTGGATCTAAATGTCAAGCTCCTTACGAAGTGAGCTGAAGCATCCTCGAATGGCTGATCGTCCTTGCGTCCGACACCCTGACCTGGTGACAAAAAGTTGACACGCAGAAACGACCACTCGCCTTCGTCGCTCTTAGAGGCGTTCTTGATTGTGTTGATGTGGAAAGGTACAGGACGGCCCATAACAGGCAATACAACCGTATCGTTCCTCGCGTCAACCACGATCTGCAGATCTCGGACCTTTGGAGGGAATTGGTTGTCGCGCTTGTACGAATCAAAGCGTTTGAACTTCTTGACTTCAGTGCCGTTTTTGCCGCTGGTCGACTCGGAAAATCGGGCGAGACCTTCCTTCTGCTTCTTGGAAGCCAACTCTTTCTGATGCTCGCGGCGTTTTTTGTCGGCGTCCTCGTCAACCTGTGTAGATCTCTCGGATCTCAACCTCGTAGAAGTGATATTTTTAGTAGCAACAGCACCAACTCGGGAGTCCTTCTTCTCTTTCTTCGGCGTCGGTTGGGCCTCTTCCTCATCCTTGAAGAAAAAGGAATTCGAGTCGGCGTCGATAGGGGTTTCACCAGTGAAAACAACGGCTTCGCTGGACGTAACGCGGATCGTGTCAGTGATAACAAGAGAGTAGATCTTGCTGTTCTTGTCCTGCGGTTGGGGATTCTCGATGTCGCTGAATCCTGTTGTAATGACGAGCGTCATGCCGTCCTTCAGAGTGCGAGAGTTCTTGGCGTTAAGGATCAGAGTAGGATCTCTGTTCTCCAGACCGACGCCCCAGCCCACGTTCTTCAAGAAGTGCTTCTCCAAATCAGGCTTCTTGGCCTTGATCATGCTCAGAGCCTTGCTGTAGACGTCCTTGATAACGACGCCGTCGCGAACCTCCTTGAGAATCATGTTGTGGATGTTGAAAAGAAGCTTGTAGTTGCTCTCTTGCGACTTGTTCGGATCGACGAGGTATGTACGGGCAATTGCCGAGCAGTAAGACTTGTAGCGCAAGCCCATGGCCGCGACAATGGTACCTGGATGCAGGATATCGTCGTTGCTCTCCGAGTTCATCTTCAGGTCGTATTTGCCACCGCTCTGGACGAGAGGTCCCAGTACCCAATCCAACTGAGCAGGATCCAAGTCCGCGGGGAGCTTGGTCTTGTTAGGGAGTTCGACAGTCTTCCAAAACTTCGTATCGTCGAGCTTCTTGTCGACCTTGTCCGCCAGTGCGCTGTGCTTGACCTTCTTCTCCTTGTCGAGAATGTCCGACATTTCCTCAAGGAAAAAGGGGGTCATCAAGGCGACACAGGCCTTGGAAGCGGTTCTCATGGCTCGCAATTCGGTCTCGTCCTTGGTCGAAAAAGCGTGCTGGGAAAGGGCTTGAGATATGTCGACCTCCTCAACATCCTTGCATTGGTCTGCGAAGACCTTCTTCCACTCCTCGATGAAAGGGCCCTTGGAGGTGTCCTTGGCAATAGTGCCAACCTTGTTCTGTATGCGAAATGTGTTAGCGGCGATTGCTGCCTGGCGCAAGCACGAAGGAATGACTCACGCCTGCAGACTTTATGGCATCTGCCAACTTGACAAACAGCTTCTCGTTCTCGGCCGCGTCCTTGCCTCGAACGAGGACTTCAAGGGGGAACCGGCCGCCTTTTAGTTGGTCAAGATGCTTCGCTAAGAAATTGTCAGCCGAGGATTTTCGCACGCGCGCGTTTCTGATGAATAAAACTCCTTACCCTTCTTCGCCGTTGTCAGGATATAAATGGTGTCGACCGTCAGCAGCATCATCGTCGTGGGAAACTCGTAACCGAGTAGCCAAAACTGTACCAGAGAGTGTCAGTAAACAGTCGAACAATCAATCGGCAAGCGCAAGCGCAATCGACTTCGGCGCGTCGCCATGGCGGCCGTGGCCGTGGTCGCGAGCAAGGGAGGAGGCGACTCACATGCATAGCGTTGTTCTTGTGCAGCTCAGGGACTTCCTCCACCTTGCCCATCATCACGACGATGGACGAGGCGCCATTGAAGACGCTATCCTTGGATCGCAAGTCATTCTTCCAAGCGCCAGTAAAGCGCATAAGGCGGTCGTGGAACGCCTTGCTGTCGATCTTGATGTCCCCCATCGTCGCTGCGTGACCGAGTAAATAGGCGTGATGGGCAGAGAGAAGGGGGTTGGAGACGGAGAGGTTCGCTGCCGGGTCGACGCGAGCAAAAATCCACGCGTAAATGGGTGCAAGGTCCAGGAACTTAAGTGGGTCCTTGGTAGCTGTCACCTGACGTGGCCGTGTCGCACCAAGCTCTGTGAAGGCGCTGGGGTACACTCCAGAAGTGCTAAAGAGTCTGTCTGGTGGCGGCTTGCCTGCCCCCAACGCCGGACCGACGTCAGAGCTTCTCGTCCACTGCGGAAACTTGAAATAGGTATGCAGTTCAGAGTTGTAGTTGGAGATAATACCTTCGTTCTCAGCTCAACCTTACTACCTAATTGCTGAAAAGAGAAGGCACCAGTCCCGTACTTAGGCAACCGCAACTAAACAAATTGAATAAGCTTACGCAGCTTCATCGCTGATGCCTTGTATAAGGTATACAGCAATGAGGTAAAGCAGTTCTGGTGAAGATTGCAATGTAGGCATGCACTTCCCAGCTGAGACCTAAAGTCACAATGCTATCCGATGGAGTTGCTCAATCGAGTTTCACTATTTCTTCTCGGGCTATGATAAGACTTTAGCAAATTTTAACCTATTGGAATTTTGAATTGACCCGAAAATTTAATGGTCATGATCTCACATGTCTGTATACTTGAACTACCTCATGTAACCTTGATCCTCACTATGTAGGTACCTTAATTTCCAAGGAAAGCTTTAAGCCTGCATTACTTCAAACCCAACAGAAGCAACCATCTCCATACTTTCTGCAAGTAGACTCGAGGTATTCGCGACATTCACAGTCACACCGCTACCGGACCTAAGCCGCTCCCAGGACAGCATTCTACTACGTGTGATAGCTAAGTAAAAATTCCTAGGAAGGCGTTATGCAGACGAGTGGTCCACTAGGTGCTGTGAATAGCTGCTTTTACTAGCTAGCTTTTTGCTTGTGAGCGATATACTGGCATTCCGAAGTTCAAACCACAGATACTCGTCAGGGATGTTTTACTTTGGCCTGCAACCGCAGTACCGGACAACCTCTGAGCTTTGTGAGGGGGAAAAGAACGCTCGTCGGCCCGCCCGATTTTCGGTATATGGAGACGGGACTTACACGCACCTCGGAACGCCATGCCATCAACCCCGCCCCCTCCAAATATTTAAGCTTGCGCACTCAAGCACCTCGAGACACAAATAAAAGAAAAACATCTAGCTCATGCTCCGTTAGAGGCTTCCACGAGCCTTGACCCTCTGTGACCCAAAAAGCACCGTCGCCATCTTCCACGGCCGAGGTTTCACGACCTCATCAACACCCCTCAGAATGCGTCTCCCCTACGTCCCCAACCCGCCGCCCACAACATCCCCCGAAGACGCCGCCATCGTCTCCCGCATCGAGGCCCGGCGCGCTCCCCGTCCCCTCCAAGCCCTCGACCTCACCCTCCTGCACGCCCCACCCGTCGCCGACGGCTGGAACTCCTTCCTGGGCGCCGTGCGCACGCAGACGACCATCGGCGCCGACGTGCGCGAGCTGGCCATCTCCCGCGTCGCGGTCGTCAACAAGGCGTGGTATGAATGGGGTCACCACGCGCCGCTTGCCGTTGCTGCGGGCGTGTCCGCGGAGGGCATGGACGCGATCAAGACGGAGTCGCCTCTTGAATTGGCGCAAAGGCCCGAGGAGCTGAGTGAGAAGCAGTGGGCTGTTTTGGTGTACTCTGATGAGATGACACGCAATGTGAGGGTCAAGGATGAGACTTTTGAGAAGTTGCAGGGCCTGTTTAATGAGAGGGAGGTCGTTGAGATTACCACGACGGTGAGTTTGTGTCCCAAAGCACTGAGGCCAAGTGATGGTGAGGCTAATTACGGGCTTCAGGTTGCGTGCTATAACTGTGTGAGCCGTTTCTTGGTGGCTCTTGATGGTAAGTCGACTCCTGATGGTAGGTTTCCAGCTGACCTGACGACATGATAGTTGGAGAGAGAAACAGCACAGGTCCCGATGACGTAAAACTGTCCGCTCACTGAGTTGAAATATCCCCGGGCAGTACACAAGCGAATGACATCCAACGGAGGTAAGTTTCAGGTTGCGATGGGTTTTTTTTTTTTTTTTTTTGTAAGATTTACGAAGAAGACAAGACAAACTGAAGTGTAGTGTGAAGTAGAACAGGATGGACCAAAAGAACTGGTCATGCTGTGGAAAAGGGTATCTCATCTAGGTGAAGTGGTGTGTTCATCCTCCCGGGAACATGACAAAGAAAAAGAAAACAAAATCCTCCCATCACCTGATATCTCTCCCATATTCCCATAATCTCGTTTTGTCCGAGTTCGCGTAAATACCCCACGCGATAGTTCCGAGTCTACCTCCAGTAGAAACACGCAAGATAGAAAGCAGATCGTGCAAATAATGCTGGGCTCTGTGCTGTGCTGTCATAAATCGTGCCGCTATGTAGCTGACGCTCAGCGGGTGGAGATGAGGTATCATCATTCGTAAATGTACATGCAATGTCATACTTCGTAATGCCGGTGGTTTGTAGTCATAAGCCGGTGAATCGTTTCGTCATGACCCGCGTATCTGCGTAGAAGTCCCCTTTCAGAGACTCAACCTGGACTTAGACAGCTCCTCCTCAATAGACCTCTCGATGGACGTGCGCCGCTTGTGCAGCTTGGGGCTTCTCTGCAGCTCCTGGACAACTCCCGCCCAGCCCATCTTGTGACCCGGAACCGTATCCTCGCGATGACCAAGAGCCTGGGTAGTCAGCCTCCTCAGCAGCGGCTTCTGCCGAATCTCCTCCGTGAGCGCGCGCGTCAAGCTTGCTTTCGTTGAGTTCACAGGCGGCGTGAAGCCCATCGGCCACTTTTCCGCATCTCTCGTAGGTGTCACTGGCATTGCCGGCTTCCTTTCCGCCGTGGCGCTCGCTTTCTCCGCGATGACGCCCATGTACACGACCAGAAAGCGCATTCTCACGAGATCAAGCCTGCGCACGCGCACCTCGAGATCGCGGCGCCTGTGCGCCCAGAGAAGACGGTCGAGGGTACGCAGTGTGGTTGTGTCGTCGGAAAGAAGCATCGTGTTGATTTGTTCACGGAGATCGTCGCCGCCCTTTTGGATCTCGCGGAGGAGGCGACCCAGGCGCAGCTTGTCTTCGAGACGCTGGACTTTCGCGACGTCGCGATCGTAGCTCTCGTTCTCCTCGACGGAGAAATCAACAGTGTCAATAAAGGATGTGACTTCGGTTGGAGCAATACGGTAGGCAGTGATGTATGTCGTCAGGATCTGAGAGAGGACGATGAGGGATAGCAGTAGGGCGGTTAGGACTAGGACAATCGTCCACTGGCGCGCCTCGGTCTCGGCCATGTTGGAAGCAGTTATGTGACGTGCGACTAGCAGAACTACTAACTCGACATTATGCGACAGGATGTATGTTAATCGTGAGACAGTTCTGAGTGCAGTCTGTAATGGCTTTGACGGAGACAGCGTAGCCAGACGTTATGAACAGACAAATATGGACAGACACAGGAAAAGGTAGGAAGGATGAGGCAACATCGATGACGATGCAAGTGTATAAACGGAATCGGAAGAGGGAGGGCTTCGGAGGGCCTTTCGGTGGCAGGATGGTGAATCAATACGACTCTAAGTGCCCAGTGTGCGCGGGTGGTACTAGGGTCTGTAATACTCATAGTATCTGTACGTCGGAGAGAGATGATGTGAACCCAGGACGTCCAGATGCTGCGCAACTTGAAAACGCCTCCGCTTTCGTGCTTCCTCTTGCCCCCTCTTCGGTGCGTACTCCCTTGCATCTTCTTCTTGCAACATGCAGCCACATGGCGGCATGAGCCAATCAACGGAAACGAAGTCCCTCCCGACGGATACCGTTCGAGGACGACCTTACGGTTGGCGCGCTCCCCTGCACCTGCAGGATGGAACGTCAGCTGTCACTGGACAACTTCTGCTTCCAGTATGGCTTCACGGTGGCCCGAACGTGGCTCGAGACCGATCCGATGGGGCCGACCCTCTTCCTGGGACGAGGGCTGACCAGCAGAAGCACCAAAATCGCGGGTCTTTTCTGCGTTTAATTTTTGCATCTTGTGGACAAGCGAACTGTATCCACCACGATACATGCGTTGTGGTGAGAGGTAAGAAGCGTTGTATTACCTGAGGGAGAATCTTCGGCCGGGGGGTTGCTTCTGTTACGAAACTCAACGAACGAGGGACGGCTGGGACCTGGAACCCAGCATCTTGTCTGGCGGTGGGAAGAAGAACGAGGGGCGCCAGGCCGTCTGAAGAGGGGGTTAATTGTTGTTGCCGGCGCTCAATTTCGGTTCCAGGTACCTCACAGCGCGTCTACGCCAATGGAACGTTCTGCCATCCGAACAGTGGAAATGCACCACTATGTCAGAGGCTAGAGGATGCAGACTTGCATGAGGTATTTCCGTCTTGTTCTGAGCCGAAAGTTTCGGCGCAACATCGCGACCATAAGGTAGGTACCTAAAGTAGGTCAGCAGAGGACTTTCGTTTCCCTAGATCACCGCTAGGTGCAGCATGTTAGCCAAGCTTTGGCATCAAGGTGTCTTTGGCCATTACTACCCTCAGGCTTCGACGACCAGAGCTTTTTTCTCGGATTCCACTAACACGTGGGGAAGCTGGGCTATCAATAAGGTTATCCATCCGCCCAGTCTACTTTCCTAATTCGGAATTGTTGAATGGTTTCACGAAGTTTGCAACTCGACTGCGAGTGATGGAATATCTTTACACTAAGCATCTTCACATCTGCGAAGTTGAATGTCAGTGGTGAGGCAGACGAATTAATTGTCTGCTACCTGCAGGTAGGTGTATGATTAAGCATTCTACTCGTTTGTCTTGGGGTATCAAATTCCATCATCTCCCATCCTCGTCACCATCGCTTGTAGCCACTGGAACGTCACGTAATCCATTCTTTACTGCTTGGCCTCTGCCTGCTTCTGGATGTCATGCTCAGCGCCACGCTGCTGAATCTTTCCAGTATCGTGCATGGTCTGGTAGTGCTCCTGGCCAGATTTATCGCCTGTCAGCCCGGCAACAGCACCGCCGACGGTGCCCTGGAGGCGGTTGCCAACGCCAGACGTGAAATCGTTCAATTGACCCTTGGCCTCTTGCTGCTGACCCTCCAGATTCTGCTGGCGACCTTGCTGCTTCAGGTTCTGCAAAAGGTTAGTTGGCAGCACGTCTTGCCATCTCAAAGTCAATATCATACCTCAGAGCCGACAAGGCCGCCAACAATCTCCTTAGCGGAGCCAACGGTCTGATTCCAGGAACCGCTAGTACGATCGGGGTCGTCTTTGGTCACGCCAGAAGGGGTCGCAGTGAAGCCGGGGACCTTCGCAGTAGCGTGAGAAGCGTCGTGTTCGACCTCAGCCTTGTTCTGCTTGGCCTCACCCTTGTTCTGGTCACCAGTGTTGCCAGTGAGAGAACCGACCAAGTTCTGCGCAGCGCCAGTGGCGGAGTCGACGTAGGACTTGAGGGTGGAAGTGTTGTCGTTATTGGCAGACATGTTGATGGTTTTTGTGTGTCTGGTTATTGGTTGTTTGATGTCGCAGGTAGGTTGTGGTTCTTGAGGATGTGTTGATGTTGGTGGACGAGACGCAGGATCAAACAGCAACCGGCGGAGGAAACGATATTTATCTTATGGAAATCAGGGTCACAGCTCCTGCACCTCCTGAGGAAGGCGGCATGTGAATCTCGAAGGTTATGGCAATCGTGATGGCGTTTGCCTTCCAAAGCCGGATGTGATGTCATTTGGAGCAGTGACCTACCAATGCAAGTGCTACGAAGGCGAAAGGCACTAGAAGGAGGGGGGCCAGTGTGGAGGAGAGAACGTAAGGAGGGGCCCTTCCGCACCTGCATGATGTCATTTAACGACTTAAACCCTTCCTCACTTGCTCGCCTCAAAGGTATGGCAACGCCATTCTTTGCCCCCTTTCCTACACCTTTTCGGACCTGTATTCCGAAGGCTGAGACGTGTCGCGATGGCCATGTGAGCCCACAAAAGACGTAAGGTAATTAAGACCACTCTGGATCTCCCCTGCAAGCTTGCTACCGGTTGAAGGAAAGGCTGATGATGCACCTCGCAGCGGCCTTGGCAATGCGATTCCCGGGCAATCAGACAGTCAACTGAAGGAGTGGCGCAACGTGCGTGCCTGCCTGCTTATCCGTGAATACCAAAATCCGGGATTTATTGCATTGGTCTTGGGAGCCAATCCTTGTGTTGGATCAGAATCGTCTCTTCTCTTCAGCAAGCCCGTGGCTTTCCCACCATTGGACGGCGCATGGCGTCCGCTACCTCACCTTAAGGTAGCTGAGGTTAGCACTTTACCTTAACTGAGATTAGGCTGGGGAGGAGACTGGGAAGCGCACTCTTTGACGATAAATGCTGTTTCGCGCGATGCACCTTGAACCACAAATTCCAGATAGAAGCTTGCCTGATGACTTCCCCGTTACCGTTCATGTCTCAAAATAGTTATAATAGTGTACACGCCAGGTCATCAAGTCCTTTGAGTGCCGCCCCGTGAAACCCGACCGGTGGGCTTCCGTCCTCGTCAGCCCTCATCCCAACTCCAATATTCCTGAGCTCAAAAACGAAAGGCTGGCTGTGAAGGTATCTCAAATATGGGTTTTAATACAGGCAACCCAGGTGGGAGGGATGCATTGCGAGGTGAGGGAGGCTCCGCGCAGTTCGGTTGTGGAACTTGCATACTTATGAGCGTAAATAGGGCAACAAATGCACATGTAGTGCTCGTTAAAACATCAAATCGTAGCTTAGTGCTGGCTCCATTGGATCGTATTCAGGTCGACGCCCTCCTGTACCAGTTCCCACAGAGGACTGAGCTCACGCAGAAAATCGACTCTCTCCTTAACGGCCTTCAGCACATAGTCGATCTCCTGCTCGGTCGTGAACCGACCAATGCCGAATCTGATACTGCTGTGGGCGCTCTCATCACTGTTACCCAGTGCACGGAGGACGTAGCTGGGCTCCAGGGACGCGGATGTGCAAGCACTGCCGGAGGAGAGAGCAATATCCTTCAAAGCCATGAGAAGAGACTCGCCCTCGACGTAGGCAAAGGAGACATTGACGCAACCCGGGTAGAAGTGGTTAGGATCACCGTTCTGTGAGGTGTGCTCCAGCGACAGAAGGCCCTTGAGAAGTCGGTCGGAGAGGTACTTGATACGCTTCGAATCATACTGTTGTCCTCATTAGCATCTGTTTTTCTCGAAGAAGCAGCAAAACAGAGTATTTTGAAGATACGGGGTCAGATAGGTTGCTATTTTTCAACATGGAACGTCTTGTCACGGACATTCAGAAAGCCATGCATGTGTAGAGCGAATCATCATCCAAGAGTAATGGAAGAGGAAGAAGGAAGGGAAATTGGGAAAAAAGCGAACGTACCTCCATCTCCTCGTATGCGATGCGACACGCCTCGCCGAAACCAGCGACCAAAGGCGGGGCGAGAGTGCCGCTTCGCAGGCCTCTCTCCTGTCCACCGCCGCTGATGATAGGGTCAAGCCTAACTCTGGGACGGCGACGAACGTAGCAGGCGCCAATGCCCTTGGGGCCATAGATCTTGTGAGATGAGATAGACATCAAGTCAATGTTCATGGCGTTGACGTCCATCGGGATCTTGCCGACAGCTTGTGCAGCGTCGGTGTGGAAGAAAGTCTTTTTGGACCGGCAAAGTTTTCCAATTTCTTCCAAAGGCTGAATGACACCGATCTCGTTGTTGACAGCCATAATACTGACGATCGCAGTGTCGGGACGGATGGCGGCAGCCAGCTCGTCCATGTCAACCAAGCCAGAGTTCTTGACTGGTAAATATGTGACCTCGAACCCCTCGTCTTGAAGATGCCTGCAGCTGTCGAGCACGCACTTGTGCTCGGTCTGAGTGGTGACAATATGCTTCTTCTTGCCGGATCTTCCAAAGAACCTCGCGACACCCTTGATGCTCATGTTGTTGCTCTCGGTTGCACCGCTCGTGAAGATAATTTCCTTGGAGTCAGCGCCGATGAGCTTCGCGATATGTGATCGGGCAGTCTCAACTGCTTCCTCACTTTCCCAGCCGTAGGCGTGTGTCCTCGAGTGCGGATTGCCAAAAATTCCGGTGTAAAAGGGGAGCATGGCATCGAGGACGCGGGGATCGACGGGAGTCGTAGCCTGCATGTCGAGATAGATAGGCCGTTGGCCCTCCTCCATCGTTGTGACTTGCTTCAGAACCTCGGCCATGGGGCTAACCATGACATTTGGTGAGTCTGGCGACTGAGGGACGACGTCAATGAAGTCCTTTTTGTCGAGCTTGATGGCGGTCTCAACGTTAACCTGCGCATTATCACGCTTCGTTTCCGAAACGTATCTGCGCTGCTGAGATAATCTCTGGGTCGGAGCTGTCGCCACCCGTGATATTGAAGAAATACCTCGCGAGGGGGCTGTAGAGGCTGACGAATGCCGGCAGAGGCGACCAGCCTGCCTCAATGCGGAAGATGTGATACTAGCCATGGTTATTGTTGATGAAGATGGCGTAGGGAAGTAGGGAACGAAGGACTTCGAGGGGAGTAGAAGGAAAATATTCGCGGAGGAGTGACTAAAGCGGAGGAGCTCTCAATTTTTAATCCGAGCCCGCCTCGGTCGACGGCCCGGGGATAACAACACCGACGCTGTGATTGGCCAACCAACGTGGACCCCACCGAACGAATGACGAAGCGGACCCCTCTCCCACCTTTCACCTTCAGCTTTCGGCTTCGGTCCCGTCATCCGCCTGTCAGGAAGGCCCCCGAAGAACAGTCAGCCAGAGCCCAAAGGAGGGCCGCGCTTCGTAAGGCAAGAAGATGGCGTGCATACCTAAGGTAGGTAGCCACAGGAATGGTACCGCAGTACAGAGTAAGGTAGATACCTACCTGACAACAAGATGTACATTATGACGAAAACATGCCCGATTACCTAAAGTCCATGCTCCAAGTAAAATGGACAGGCCTCCCAGGGCGGCTGGAAACGGGGTCTAAGGGTCTTTTGATGGTGGAAACGGGCTCTCGGGGACGCCTTTCGTTCCACCGCATTCCAGCTTCTCCTTCGCCGCGAGTCCGCCAGACCGAACAGTGAGGTAAGACCCAGTCAGGTAAGCAGCCGAAGGCAATACCTACCGTAGCAGCAAGGTCCTGGGTTGCGTCGAGCACTTAGTCGAGGTCCAGGTATCCCACTTGTTGGACTTTTCACTTCGCATTGCACAATTTCCAGGTTGGATGCTTCGGATAGGCGCCTTAATTCTTGAATTCCCTTTTCTTTCTCGTTGGAGTAGAATTTCTTCCTTTCCCTCCATCATTCACTCTGCCAATCCGTCTTCTGAGACTAATAAGCTCGAGCGTCATCACCACCTCACCAAACCTCAACTGCTACCGATCGCCCGAGCCTGCCCTAACAGGTACATCGTCGCAAGCCCCCCCAGCAAGGCACCTGCCGAAGCTTCCCCCCCAGTGCTCCAGTCCACTGCCTTAGCTCCTTTGCTTCTGGCTCTTCGGCACCTCCAGGCTCCATGCGCCACAAGCCAAGAGCCTTCGCGCAGTAGCTGACAGACACAGCCACGGCTTGTCGTCACTAGCGACAATCAGGTTGCGGAAGCCCACTCCTCATAAGGTTGGACTGTGGAATACCCTCGAAGCAGCGAACACCCTCGTCATAACCTTAACGTATCCCACGATACCTCCGTCGTCGCTTTGCCCCATTGGCACAACTCTCACCATCTATAAATCGATACATCACCACCGCCTTTCCGCCCCGCCATGAGCTTCCGGGGCTTCCAGAAAAGCGTCATACGGGTGAGTTCGTTTCCACTAAACGAGGGGTCTTTTCGTCCCTTATGCTCCGCCGCGCGCGACCGGCAACTCGGGGTTTTTTGCTGACTGTCATTCCTTTCGTTCCTTCCAATAGGCGCCGCAACAATTCAAAGCCCGCTTCAACATTGGCGAACACACAAAGGATGCCGTCTACATCGATTCCGAGCGCCGGTTCCAGGAGCTCGAGACCGAGACGAAGCGATTACACGATGAGTCCAAGAAGTACTTCGAAGCCATTAACGGCATGCTCAGCCACCAGATCGAGTTCAGCAAGTCCATGAGCGAACTCTACAAGCCCATATCCGGTCGCGTGTCCGATCCCATGAGTCTGGAGGTCCAGGGAAACCCTGACGGCATCCGCGCCTGCGAGGAGTACGAAGCCATCGTCAAGGATCTGCAGGAGACGCTCGCGCCTGAGCTCGAAATGATTGAAAGCAGAGTGATTCGGCCCGCGAACGAACTGCTTGACGTTGTCAAGGTCATCCGCAAGACTGCAGCGAAGCGTGAACACAAGAAGCTGGACTACGACCGCCATCGCCAAACCCTGAAGAAGCTACAGGACAAGAAGGACCGCAGTGCCAAGGACGAGAAGGCTCTGTGGAAGGCCGAGAATGATGTCGAGCAAGCCACGCAGGAGTTTAACTATTTCAACGACCTTCTCAAGGAGGAATTGCCCCGCCTCTTTGCGCTCGAGCAAGAGTTCATCCGACCTCTCTTCCAATCCTTCTACTACATGCAGTTGAACATTTTCTACACACTGCACGAAAAGATGCAGCACTGCGATATCGGCTACTTCGACCTGACTCTCGACGTATTAGAAGCATTCCACAAGAAGCGCGGTGACATTCAAGAACAAGCCGAGAAGCTATCCATCGTGAAGTTCAAGACCACTGGTCAGAAGCGGCCCCCGGTAAAATACGGCACCCGACCCGCCATCGAAGGAAACAAGCCACAAGCCCTTCTCACCGCCGGCCCCTCGTCATCTGCTCCATCCTCGACGACATCCAAGTTTGGCGGATACAACAAGCAGGCTGAAGCAGGCGAAACCAACCCGCCCCCTCCGTACTCACCTCCCGCGACCAATGGAGGAACTGTCAGCCCTGGCCTCGCAGCCATCGCCGCCGCAAAGTCGAAGCCCCCTCCACCTAAGCCCAAGCCCAGCCGACTGAGCGGAGCTCCAACAGCTGAAACCGTCACAGCCCTGTACGACTACGCCGCGCAAGCAGAGGGTGACCTGAGCTTCCGGGCTGGCGATGTCATTGAGATCGTTAGCCGTACAAAGAACGAGAACGAATGGTGGACTGGTAAACTCAACGGAAAGAGCGGCCAGTTTCCTGGTATGTTTTGTCCCCTCACCTTGGCGACATGAAAGACTGATTGACCCCTCCCTTGCAGGCAACTATGTGAAGCTGAACAGCTAATGAGATTCTCGCCTTCCACCCACAATCGAAGTTTCTTTGATTTTCGCCTGAATACACATGCCGCTTATAGCACACTAATGAACGACCATCAGGACATTAAAGGGGGCGTGAAACAGCTTGCATTTGGGGTCTTCGGCGTACGCAGAACGGACTGCCCGTGATTTCAACCAGGAAAACATGTGGAGCACTTGGAAGGAAGGAAGAGGTTTAGGTAGGGGAGGGACAGAGAGCACAGAGAGGGGTTGGGTTAGTTTTTTTTTTCTTTTTGCGAAAATGCGCGTAACACGCAGAGACCAGGGGTTCAAGCTATCTGCATGAGGCCCAGTTGGTGTGAAGCAAAGCATTGCGACAGGAAAGGGGAAAAGAAGCGGGGGAAGGGCTGACAGCCTTCTGATTATCACACCTACCTGACTCCTTTTTTTGCGCTTTGTTCTCGATCACAAATTTCCCTTTCTTCTCCAGAGCTTGCACGTTCAATGGCTTCTATGAGTAGAAAGTTCCATCTTACTGGTTCCGCTTCTGCGTGTTTGGCAGCCGGTTGTGGCTCCCGGTGTACTTACATACGGCGTAAAGCCGGAGGAGCTCCTCAGTAGTGTACGGCAGGTGAGAGTTCAATGCGAGAGACAATTGACAGTACACATATGACCAATCTCGATGCAAAAAGTCTTGGAGCCTCATCAATTCTTGTGGGAGAGCGTGTGTTGGCCCTCCTCGTAGATAGCCTCACGCTGAGACTTGGTAACCCCTGGATGGGTGCGGTCGCCCACAGCTTCCACACGGAGCTGATGCGGTCTGCAGACATGCAATTCTTTTCTTCCCCCTCGTCTGCGAGGGGTTTTCCAGACCTCCCAGTCACGATGAGCTTCTGTCACGATGCCACCTTCCTAAACCTTCACGTTACAAGCAGGCTTAGTTGAAGTGGAAGCAGGCTCTGCGGCTCGGCCATGGACAACCCCCCCCCCCCCTTTCCTATAATAGACACTTGAAATGAGTCGGTCTCCGTCTGATACGAGGGGGCTGGCGGGGTTGCGGCACTGGAAGGATGGCAGCAGGACCCATTAATCCCAGCTGTTCCTAAAGCCTAGAGATCAGCTGGATCGCGCTCACCCAATGCGACTAATTTCAACGACTACCGTCAGACATTTGGAGCACTCAAAGTTGTGGAAGATAGAGGTAGAATAAACAAAATTATATCATGCTTGACGAGGTCCTCTCCTCGGTTGCTCGCTTAAACCTGTCAACCCCTTCACCTGGCCAGGGTAAGCTCAGTAGCTCGCAGGCTAACGTGAGGCGGGCAGTATCGTGCGAACCGCGCCCTCTGAGCGGGGACGGCTAAATGGTTGAAAACAAGGCAACTCATTCCCCTGTCATAGACCAATGTGCAAAAGAAGCTGCCCGGGAGATACGCCCAAGTTGCGTCTAGCCAGGTTACCTGCATTATGCATGTGCAGATGCCCATGACCACAGACCACCCCTTGCCGTCCACCATCCCCTCCATCCTCGCCCTGCTTAGTTCAGAGTAGGGGCGGTCAGAGGTAAGGTACTTTCCATCGGGTAGGATCTTCATCTTGGTAGCCCGTTGAAAGGTCGTAATAGTGAGATCTCGCCCTGCAACAGAGGTTGATGCATCTGCGGATTAGCAATGTTGGAATGAGCCCGGGTGATCCCTACAATGTGCAAAATTGAATCCGGTAGTTGTTCCGAGAGAGCGCAGTTCCAGATACGTGGCTGGGACTATCTTTTCCCACGCTGAGCTGCCCGCCTCTGGTCCGGGGTTTGTTGGTTGTTTTGATGGATCAAGGACGTCCTCGTCGTTGAATGTGTTTTCGATACTAGGCGCGGACGCTGGCATCGACTGCGGAGTCGGATTTCTCTTCACGCCATTTGCTAGGCGGACAGGGGGAGGTTGTGCTGTAGGCCCGCCGGGCCAATGGTCGATTCCATGAAGTATGATGGATGGGTCGAAAGAAATGAAGACCAAAGGTCGTTTGCTCTGGGCGCTACGTTGCCCGACGGCGTAGACAATAGAACGGTCGTCCATCACCCCAGAGATGGCATTGTGTTGACTCTTGCCCTTTGGATTAAGGATGTAATCCAACGCATCAAGGTGCGCATTGCGTTGCTGGCCGTTCGTCTCCGGCAACCACCATGAGACTCTGTTACTTTGATTGGAAGCTTGATTACTCATCGCCGCAGCGCTGGCCGATGGTTCAGTTTGTTGCTGAGATATCTCGGCCGGGCGCAAACAGGATATTGAACGTAACTGAGGTCTCTGTATCATCGAGTCGGCGGTCAAGGGATCGTTGACTAGATCAATAAATGTTTCGCAGCTCTGATTGTATGATCGTAAGAAGCAATGGGTGAGAGTAATTGATTGTGTCGCCGAGCCACCGTCCCCTCTGTGGGTTAGTGAAGGGGGATGAGTCTTTGCGCCAGCAGTCAAATTCTCATGACGAGCATGACCCGAGGCGTCTTCCGCATCTCCCGGACGGCGTCTAGAGGCCAAGATGCCGTCGGCATTGTTGGGTTCACCGTCGGCGAGGAACTTGAGTTCTGTTCTGTAACTGGTTCTCGTGCTGGAACAATCATCAACAAGATATTCTCGTCGGCATTCCACGACCATTAATTTTCCAGTGTTTGAATCCTTCTCGAGGCTCAGCGTGCTCCATCGATCATCTATGGGGCCCTCTTCGTGATGACGTCGCCACATGCTCTCCTTCGATGTCAGCTGCATGTCTTGTGGGCGTGAGCTACCAACCGGAAAGCGGAATCCGTAGTACCATGACGTCCAGTCGGTCTCATAAACCTCAAAAGTTGTGAGACTCGATAGTCCATAGAAGTGATCGTCGATGATCTCAAAGCAGACAGTAGCTCCCATGTCGGAGCCAACGAGATCTTCGAGGTCGAGACGGCCAGCAACCCACCTCTTTTCCGGGATACTAAAACGCTTCAGAACCCACCGACTGAAGCCATCGTCACCCATCAAAGAATGAGTGCCGTAATATAGATGATCCTGGTTATTCCGCACAAATAGCTTTTGGTGAGACTCGAGACGATGACACGTGAGGAGTTGTCTCGTCCCTACATCGACCACAATAAGACGACTAAGGCCTTCGGTTTTGGGAGGGGTATACAAGCAAGATAGGATGCCATCCGCATAGTGAATCGGGCGAAATTTGTACTTGTTTTTGCCAAGATTATCCCCTTCAACAGACTGAAGCAATGCACGGGTGTCAATAATAGTTTCCGTGGACGCGGATTGGTGCAGGTTGAGGAGACGAAGCCATTCATAACCAACATTATAACACAAAATGCCGTTGGAGTAGATGAAATCGTCGGCACAAGCCACGAGGGCAACAGAGTACGGTGTAACAGTGGTAACGGACTGTCGAGTTTTTACCAATCGGCGAAAGGTTCGGGCATATTGTTTTGATAAGCGGGCGTCCCGGAGCTCAGCTGAAAACAAGGCGTGAGTCTGAGCCACCAGGTTAGCATAGGAACATTGAACCGAGAGAAGGAACATCTCGGACTCACCTCGAGTGCAGTTCTGCAAATGTCGTCATTTGTGATGAGATACCTGAACTGGGGGCAGGTGAGCCCAAGGTTGAATATGTCGAGCAGTTCTAGAGAATTTGCAATATAGGTCATTATCTCGATCGGCAGCCGTTGCATCATTCCACGTTTGACGGCTGCCACTGCTCCGTTCCCAGACCATCCAGCCAAACAAGAGAGAGAGGTAAATGGGTGGGTCGCACAGCGACATAGGGGGAGAGAAGATGCAGCTCAAAGAGGTGGGCTGGTGCCAGGTGCAGAAGGAACAAGGTGTATGGCAGGGCAATCAGGACCTGGAGATCATGCAGGTCGACAACATACGGGGAAGGCACACCGTTCGGCGTTATATAAGATAAGTCAGTAGGTAAAGATGGAGGGAAGGGAGGGGTGCACGCAGCCGGAGCCGCACAAAAGCCACAGGAGCGTGTCCTTTCCCGGAACTTGCCTCGAGCAGAGCAGGAGATTAAAAGTGTCTCAGTCGAGAGAGTCCATGGTACACAACCTCGCTTCTGTACCAAGTGGGCTCACGTCACCGGACACTCCTGTCATGGTGTGCTTGTGATGCGAAAATACCGACATACGTCCTGGAATTGAGTCGGACAAAGATGGCGGTGGCCGGATCAATGACTTGCGTCCGACCAACCCGATGGCGATGGGCGACGACTGACTGCGCCAGCGCAGAGCCAGCGCAGAGCCTCATCGACCCTGTCCTGGTCCGAGTCAGGGCTGTTCAATGTTGAGGGAAAGAGTGGAACGTTCCAGGTGAGCAGAGCAATAAGAGGATGGCCAGGCGTGTACCTGGCGACCATCGGTGAGATTGCCTAGAACATTTTGTTGGGAGTGCCGAGTGAAGGGAACACAGAGGGAGATGATGAGGCTCTGCGACGGGGAAACGCGGCATGTCACCATAGTTAGTAGGTAGTTATTTATACGAGAGCAGGCTGTGAAATTTCATCCACTGGACTGGGATGCCCCATGCACAGGCAGCTCCCGTCCATGAGAGATCAATAGTGGAGAAGCACGGTTAGCCAATCGAGAGCTAGGTAGCTTGGTTCTTTTTGAATGAGGCTCAGTTGATTCCCCGCCTCCCCCGGCATCTTTCTTTTTCCCCTCAGCTCAACGCCCTTTTGAGGTCTGCTTCCTTTCCAAAAGAGTTCCGTATCTGAGGAAGAATGCGGCTCTGTTTCTAACTCGACAAGAATTTGGTCCATTCTTACGCGATTAATCCCTCACAATCGAGGCTCTCCCCGCACGGAGACTTCAGCCAAACGAGCATCAGACGCCTCGTACCGGGCGTAGTCGCTGACAAGCTCATCATCAAATCGCATTCTCATACCCGCGTTGGCAATCGTTCTATTCTTGTCTCCGTCCTAGCTAAATCAAGCCTCTCAGAACTGCATAACTCAAAAAATGCACTGTTATGTTTACCCTGGACGCGGCAAGACAGGTAAGCATACCAAATTTGTAACTCGTACGCCCGCAGCACGACGCCCTGGATTGTCACGCTGGCAAGATGATCATCTGAGCTAAAGCGGGGAATAGAGCGATCGGATGCAGCTGCGCCTGGGTGTTATCTGCATGCGATTTTAAGGCCCGGCTTTTTCGGGGCTGCCGGCCTCCTGAGGAGTTATATGTCATTGGTTTCCCTCCGATTCTTCAGCTGCAACTAATCCACATCGTCAGTCACCTCAACCATTGGGAGCCCTGATGCTAGCGACCACGACTCCGGGACCAGAGCCTGTCATGTGGCGCTGCCTCATTCGTCGGATATTCTTTAACGAAGAGTGATATAAGAAATACCATCAAGTGACGCCAACACGTCGCGTTTGATGGGACAAAGACTTCGCCAGAATATCGCGGGCGGCTCCCGTCAGGAAAGCCGAGCCTTACCCGATTGCATGTTTTCTGTCGAGGAACGCAGCCTTCTTGGCCGATAGTGCAAATTCCAATGTGCTCGACAAGAAATGTGCAGGATTCTGGCTGGGGGTTGGAGTTGTTGATGCCCAAGCGGGTGGTGTGACTTCGGGCCGCAAAACTTGTCGGGAGTAGGTTGGAGTGAAGATTGCGGGCAGGTGACTGTTGATGTGTTGGATTGGGAAGTTGCGTAGAGCATCGCAACCTTTTTGGGAGAGTCTTCATCCACCTGGAGGGCCACTGTCCGGACTTGCCATGAAGGGACGATCTTCTTAGCGGCAATATTGTCCCCGTCGGCCTCAGTTTCGTCAGAGCTGGCTCGGATACTGGTGCTGAATTTCGGCCGCAGGTTCACTCACGATTGCCGGCATCTACTTTTTCACGGTGGCCACATGTCGTTGCTAATGACTTCGTCACGGTGTATCGGAGACTGGCCCCGAAAATCGTTGACACTGCGTTCAGCTTGCTGCGCCTCATTTGGTGGAATTTGGGGAAAGACTTTGACGTCTTACTTTTGAATCCAGCCCTAGATGGTTCAACATGCCATTCGTAGCCTGAGATATATACATACATGGAGTCAGATTTGTCGATGATCACTTGGCCTATATGTCTACCGCCGTGTAACCCCCCCTCAGAGCCGGAGCTCCACACCAAGTCCATCGGTCCACATCAGATAGCTAATTACCTCTTTAGGTGGTAGGAGTTGTGTTCTAGCGCTTATGTATTATTCAGCAAAGCCTTTCGTCATATATTGATTTCTCTTCGAGAGCCACCTATGCAGGTTCGATTCCATGGTGACAACTAGGATGTCTTGATTCGGTACTTTACACTAGCTTATTCCTGATTTCCCTCCCGCCAAGGCTAACCCACGACACAGTGCCCTGGTCCAGGGATGTGCTCTGATGCGGAAGGGCGTCTTTTGACATCAAGAGCACCATGTCCCTCCTCGGCTTCGGCCCTACAACTCATTCTTGAAACTGTAGCGACCGACGGAGATTGCAAACTGCTTGAGGCGTATTTTTCGAGCGTGCGCGTCACCAGAACCTACCTAGAAAGAAAGAACAAACGATTACCCACCGCACAGAGCCCAAACGATCAGCTACCTAAGGTAGGTACCTAAGCTCGCAACATTTCCCCCCAGCCAAATCACAGTGCGATATGTCATGTGCAAAATGGCTTCTGACACGGTACGTCAGCAGCCGTCATCGACCATTCCGGCCGGAGACGGATGAGATCAATCTGTGATTCAAAAGTTCTCCCTTGCTTTCTAGGTTCCGGTGCCACTTCAATTGAACTCGAGCTTGATCCTGCCCTTGTCGCTACGATTGAGACAATGGGTGCCGCAGAACACGTCGATCTTCGAGCTCCCTTCGTCAGGGATACTCTCCTGGAAGTACGGACGAGCTCTATGAAGAAGATGCCGGGGTTGGAGATCGAATCGGGCATAGACAAAAACCTGCGCGAAGGACCTATTCACGTCTCATTCCTTGGCCTCGAGGCTGACGAGCACGACCCAACATTCCACGGAGGCGTAGATAAGGCAATTCATGGATGTGAGCAACTTACCTACCCTGTTCCTCAGTGAAAATACAAGGCACTCACAACTAAGCTCCAGACTGCTCGTCGCATTATCCTGGATGGCAGAGCGAATTTCCCACAGCAGCAGACCGGTTCAAGCCGGGCGGCTTCGGCGAGAACTTCGTTACCAAGTACATGAACGAGCGCAACGTCTGTATCGGCGACATCATCGGTGTCGGTGACGAGGTCGTGCTCCAGGTCAGCTTGCCCCGACAGCCATGCTTCAAGTTGAATCACCGCTTTCAACTGAAGAATTTCGCGCCGAACACATACAAGACAAGCAGGACAGGCTGGTATTATCGAGTTCTGAAGGAAGGCTCCGTTAAGGCCGGCGACGAGATCCGGCTTGTCGAGCGAAAGTGGCCCGCTTGGACCATTGAGAGAGTGCAAGAGTTCCTGCACAGGAACCAAAATGATGTGGCCATGAACGAGGAGCTGGCGCAAATCGAGGAGCTGGGCACAGAGAGCCGCGGCGCGTTCCAGCGACGTGTGGCCAAGGCCAAGGCGCAAGCAAAGAAGGCCGAGAAGGGGGACGTTTGGCGCGAATACAAGATCATACAGAAAGCCAAACAGACACCACGGATCGCCTCGCTGGTCCTTGAGGCCGTGAGTACACCTGTCGAAACAGAGGTGGACATGGAAGGCGCGCACACAAAGATCAAGCTTCCGAACGGATTGCTGCGGTCATACTCCATCGTCTCGGGCAGCCCGGGCAAGTTTGAGCTTGGAATCGCTCTCGAGGAAAGCAGTCGCGGTGGCTCCCGTTGGTTTCACGACTCTGCCCTGGTCGGCGACGTCGTTCAAGTCGGGAGAATCACCAGTGATGTGAAAGTGGCTAGCGCTTCTAGCAACCATGTCTTCATCGTTGGTGGAATCGGTATCACCGCCTTCTTAGCACTCATTGAGGCTTACCATCAAGTTCATTACAACTTTGAACTGCACTATGCGGTTCGTTCGGGAGACGACGTGCCGTTCCGCTCACGCCTCGAGCCGTTCGGGAAAAGCCTCAGACTTTACGATAGCTCTAAGGGCGACCGAATGGACATTGGCGATATTATGAGGAACCTGAAGTGGAACAGTCACGTTTACGCGTGCGGCCCGACACGGATGATGGAGGGGGTGAGGAAAGCGGCGGAAGACTGTGGCGTCGATGCTACCGACGTCCATTACGAGGCCTTCGCCGCTGACACGACCGGCGATCCGTTCGAGGTGGAGGTTGCCAATCGAGATGGCAAATTGCTCCAAGTAGGTGAGGAAGAAACACTACTAGAGGTGATCAAGCGAGAGATTGGAGACCTGGAGAGTAGTTGCGAGGTCGGCAATTGTGGCACGTGTAAGGTGGTCCTCAAGTCTGGCCGCGTTGAACACAGGGGCACAGCGCTATCTCCTGACGAGAAAGCAGAGTCTATGTTGAGTTGCGTTAGCCGTGGCATAGGAAAGATTGCAATTGAGATATGACACGTATAGTGAAAGAGATGAAGGTAAGGAAATAAAAGAAAGCACAATTTACTACTGCTTGTATTTGCATCGACATTGGTGACGATTTGGCTAGCAGATATTGAACCACCTTACCTTAGCCCACCTCTTGCAGTGTGGACCCAGATGGTACCGCACGGGTCACATCGGTGAAGTGGGTCTTTTATCGATAAGTCGACCAGCTTTTCTTCTCTGCGCCAACGAGATTTTTCGCAGATTCGCGTCTGTTCATCCCGAGACGACAAGCCAATCCTGGTGTCGTGCGCCCTTTCCACATCGCCGCCAACATGTCACCGGCCGAGTCTCAAGGAGATGGTTTTGTCACTCTTCCCGTAAAGATTACGGGACTGCCATCTTGCCCCCTCAATGCCCTTCACGAGATCCGCGTCCGTCGTAATGCACCCAAGATCCCTACCGAGATTGACGACCGAAGTCTTTTCCTCAAGAACGTTCCTGTCGACAGCACCGAAGCTCACTTCCGCCAAGTTTTCGCCGCACTTGTTGGCCCTGGCCGCTTCGAGAGCATTGCATTCGAGGATGAGCGCAAGGCCGCCGCCACTGCCGACCCAGCCTTTGCTCTGAAAGTCTCGAATTTCGGCAAGAAACGCAAGCGTGACGAACAAGAGGCCGAGGAAAGAGCGCGAGAAGAAGAGGTGGCACGATTGCCGGATATCTGGACAAGGAGGCTTCGAAAGAGCGGAAGCAGTGCAATCGTGATCTTGGCCGATGACAAGAGCGTCGAGCTCGTGATGAAGGGGATTAAGAAAGCGAACAAGTCCAAAAAGTATCCCATTTGGGGCGAAGGCATCTCTGAAGACCTCCCCGAGCTCGGCTCACAATGGATCTCCACCCATCTGCAGCTGTCCCGTTGCGACAAGGCAGCGACGCAGAAGTCTGTACACGCATTCTTCAACGTCTTCAACCGCAAGGAGAAGGAGGCGCACGAGATGGCCAAGAGGTTACGCAACGAGCCAGACGAGGATGGTTTTGTTACGGTCATCCGCGGCGGCCGTGCTGCCCCCGCGAACAAGAGCGAGGCCGAGGAAGCTAGGCAGAAGATGATAGAAAAGGCGGCCAAGAAGAAGGCAGAGACAACGGACTTCTACCGCTTCCAGCTACGCGAGCGTCGTAAGGCTGAGCAGGCGGCCTTGTTGAGGAGATTCGACGAGGACCGGAAGAAGGTGGACGCCATGAAGGAAAAGCGCGGAAAGTTCAGGCCTGAGACATGATGTTGGAGATCCTCTCGCTGCAACCAAAAACACACAAAAGATACCCATGCATCCACACTCCACTGCATTGTAAGTTCTTGTTCTGATTTCCTTGCCTTCCCAATTTGACCATGATGACGCACGCGGGGCCAGCGAAGCACCTTGAAGAGAAGGGACTTGTCCCGGATCTGGTGGTGCGGTGCCGACAAACACCGCGTTAACATATCTTCTCAAATTTGTCTGAAATTCCATGCTTCAACATGCCCTTCCTTTTCATTGCTTAGTTGAGCTATGCTGACCAAATTGCAGACTGGGCGGCGAACGGAGCCTCTGGCGACAAAGCCTCATTACCGGCCGCGGATTTACACATTCCAGCAACCTACGTGCTTCGGCATCCGCGGCCTGGACATCGAGTGGCGAGCCGAAAAGCTCTCTACGGAAAAGTTACTGGAACAAGTCAAGTCTAAAAGAGAAATAAGATGAGCGCCATGTATTCAGTCCAGCCGGAAATAGAAACACAAGTGCACTTGTAGTTGACCAGCGTCGTCGACTGAAGCTGGTTTTAGCGACCGCCACGCCGTCCAGTGCCTTTCGGCAGAGTCAGTTCAAAGCCACGTGTTTCCGGCAAATTAATTTCATCGTCCATGGCTATTTTCTTTCCTATTTAGCAATACCCAGCACGACCCTGCCGAGTGGTTTCGCTCCCGTTAGTAAAATCTGGACCCAACCCAAAATCTATCGAACCTCCCAAATAATAGAAGCGCGGCTGGGCCATTGATTACCGTTTCCACGCAAGCGTCCAGTCCAAAACTTCTTCCCGAGTTCTCTTTTTGGGTGAGCCCCGTGTCTGGGCGCTCGAGGAGGCGATATCAAACATGTCTGTCAGTTCTTGTGAACAATATGCCGGCCCCGTGGCGTCGCGCTCCCACTCAGTTGGTTCTCATTTTTCGCTGTGGTGCGGGGTTTGAAAACACACCTCAAAATCATGCCAATTCAGAAAGACTTTTTCATGCGTTCTAAGGAACCATTCAAGACCCAGCTTCGGGAACCTACCAAATGGTGGCAAAAGGCACTAAAAGAAAGTCCCTTTGCTTAATTCACCCATGCTCTCTGTGCCACACGACAACATCGAGTGATTTCAAAATTCTCACACACAGAGTGTCGCCCGTTGGTTATTGCCGCCGAGTCTG
This sequence comes from Colletotrichum neosansevieriae, assembly GCA_036785495.1. NCBI lineage: Eukaryota > Fungi > Ascomycota > Sordariomycetes > Glomerellales > Glomerellaceae > Colletotrichum > Colletotrichum neosansevieriae. The sequence continues at coordinate 33,131 of JAVHLV010000166.1, read as the reverse complement.
GCGTTCAGGGGTTCAGAAGCACCTAACGGCTTGGCGATGGGTCTCATTCTGGAATAGCTCGAGAATAACCAACCTGTCTAGCATCTGTAAGCTTCTCGTAGAAACCGTCCCACAACCTTTTACTTCTCCATGCTTGAGCGCTGGGACCCTGCCAAGTGATAGGCGTCTTGACGCCCCGACATCTTGTCTCTTCAGCTCACCCAGAATAGCTATCAGGCACCTGTCACCTGAAGCCTGGTGTCTCACTGGTCTAGTGGTTTCAGTACAGAAACATCATCCACATGAGTTGCTATTAGCGAAAATCGGTCTTGATGGGCTCGTTCCTGACGGCTGAATATGATCTTTGTGCCTGAAAAAGCATCATGGTGGCCATACTCCCATCCACGCTGCATGGGAACTTCTGTGCCATGAACAGCCGAAGGCCTTCACTGCGCCTGAAAACCCCTTGCCTTTTCTGTCTGCCATCACCTACCTGCATTAGACATCACGCCAACTGCGCCTAATAACCCTGGCAACGTGTAAAGCTTGAGGCAGAGGAAACGGGGCAGCCATTAAGTCACGGTGACAAGTCAGGTCGTCGCGACGCCACCAAGTGCGGCTGTCTCTGGAAGCTGACGGCTGGTACCAGGTCCGAATAGTCTGGAGGCTATGATCAGTTCAAGTTAGAATATCGGCCGACACAACGACGACCCTAACCACATCACCCAGCGCTCCGTGGAAGCCATCGCGGGATTCCTGCAATCGCTGTCAATCATTGCCTTTCTGCAATTTCCCGGGCCCCTTTACCGCATCTGGCCCGGCGCAGGTAAGCAGCCTCCACCGACTCTATGCCCGGACCTGCGGCGCTTGACTCCAACCCGCCATCATTGGACTCTCGCATACTTCCAGCTTCTGTCGTGAGGCTTCCTTCGACCGACACTTTTCCGCTTCGGGACGCAAAACACCATGAACAGGAAACCCAGGCTCAGCATTAGGAAAAGCTCGCTAGACGACCATCAGCGAGCTATTCCCCACGAAATGTTCAGCCCTCACTAGACCGGCCTGCCGCGTTATCTACACGCCGCTGTGCCCTATTGCAGCATGTAAGTGCTTGACTTGCACCGCGAGATAGGATAGGCAGTCGACCACTCACGATGTGCTTCATAAAGAGGGCACCTTGTCCACCTTCCACCTGCCATGGGTCGGTTTCCTCCTCTCGTCACGCAGCACCTTCGACAACAACTCCTGTGCCGTCCAGCAAACCCAAGAGCCTCTTTGCTCGTCCTACGACGTGTCTTTCGTCAAGCCATTCGTTACTGCAAAATAACTAATACCGAGTCCCTCGTTAAATTAATACTACTACCGTCACGATGGCTCCCACACTCCTTATCATTGGCACTGCCGCCTTGGCTTTGGCCAGCGACGTTACCGCTAGGAAGTTCTCTCTCTCCGACACATACGACTCCAGTAACTTCTTCAGCAAGTTCAGCTTCTTCGAGAGCAAGTACGGCACCGGCAACTACAACGACGTTGACCCTACCTCTGGCTATCTCAACTACCGTAACCAGGTGGACGCCCAAGCTTTGGGTCTTGCCAGTGCCGCCAACGGAGAGATCTTTCTCGGACCTGAGAGCAAGAACGTCACCCAGTTCCCTGGTGTCGGACGCTCTAGTGTGAGGCTCGAGAGCAAGGATGTCTACAACAAGGGTCTCATCATCGCTCGCTTCACCCACCTGCCCAAACCTGTCTGCGGTGCTTGGCCCGCCTTGTAGGTTTCGGGTTCTGACTAAACAAATTTGAACAATGCTAATGTCACTGAAGCTGGTCTTTTGGCGACCCCTGGCCCACCAAGGGAGAACTTGACTGGTATGAACAGTGGAATGATAATGTACCGAGCACATCTTCTACATCTCTTTAATGGCTTTGACTGATCATCGATCATAGGTCGTCAATAAGCCCGCCCTTCACACCAAGAATACCCAGTGCGTTATCACTCAGTCCGGTCAGAGTGCGACGGTCAAGACTCGCAACTGCGACCAAAACGCAGACGGTCAGTACGCCAACGAAGGCTGCGTATCCGAAGCTACTTCTGCCGACCCCTATGGCTCCTCAGAGGGTGGTGTTTGTAAGTGAACTGGCCAAGATTGCCCTGTCGACTATGGATTCTGACACCTAACAGACGCCGTCGAGTGGACCGATGACTACATCAAGTTCTTCGGTGAGCTTCCTCCTTGATTCCTTCTAACCAGCGAATGACTGACAACCGCAACAGCCTGGCGCCATGGAGCTGTTCCGGACAACGTCGACACTGACAAGCCCGACACTTCCTCCTGGGGACAGCCGAGCGTGATGGCATCCAACGACAACTGCAACATCAATCAGAACTTCAAGGACCAAAGGCTCATCATCAACATTGCCTTTTGCGGCGTCTTGGCTGGTAATGATGGCGTCTGGAACAGTGGTTGCGCCAAATCGACCGGCTACCCTCAGTGCTCCGCCTACGTCGCCGCTAATCCCACCGCCTTCAGCGAGACCTACTTCAAGATTAGGGACATCCGCATCTTCACCGAGAACACCCAGTCCTCATCAACCATCTCTGCGTCAACGTCCACATCGGCTAGCACCTCGTCTTCTCTGTCCGTCTCCGCATCTGCCAGCGGCTCTGCATCTGGATCCGCCTCGGGCAGTGCCTCTGCAAGCGACTCTCAGTCTGCCTCTGCTTCGATGACGGCTAGTGCTTCTGCCTCTGGATCCGCTTCGGCTCAAGCCTCTGTTTCGACCATCGCCTCGGCTACGGCCTCTGCCTATGTCAGCGCCAGTGCCTCAGTGACAGGAAGCTCAGACTCTGGCTCTGAATCTGGTTCTAGTTCTGGCAGTGCCTCTGGTTCCGCCTCCTCCGCTGGTGCCTCAGCCACTGGATCCGTTACCGACACCGGCACTGGTCCCATCTCCGGAACTGCCACCGGCTTCTCGACCATCACCAACAACTGGAACCAGACGACGGTAGTCACTCCCACTCCCATCTTCACTCCCGCCGTCTACTCTTCTTCTGCAGTTGTGTTGACCACCTCGACCGTCTTCACCACTCAACTTTCCACCGTTACCGCCTGCCCCCCGACCGTCACCAACTGCCCCGTCGGCGCCGTGGTGACCAAGACTGTCGCCCTCTACACCACCGTCTGCCCCGTCACGGCCGCAAAGGCCACGACCACCAAGGGCAACGGCAAGGCCTCCACTAAGAAGAACAACAGCACCAAGACCGACAAGAACACCACAAAGGCCATCGCCAAGCCCGCCACCGAGACCGACCCCACGACCGTCCGCACCACCGTTCTGACAAAGGTCTACACCATCACGAAGTGCCCTGCTTCCGTTTCGAACTGCCCCATCGGCAGCGTCACCACAAAGGTCACAAGGTCGTCATCACTCCTACCCCCAAGCCGACTACCACCAAGCCTACCAACGGCGGCAGCAACAAGGCCTCAACTACCGTCTTCACCAAGACCTACACAATCACAAAGTGCCCTACCTCCAATCCCAACTGCCCCGTCGGCAGCGTGACAACCAAGACCATCACAAAGGTCACTACTCCTGGCGTCAAGGGTACCCCCCCGACCACGCCCGCCACCCGGGGGACCAAGGTCGTCACCACCAACACCGCCAAGGCCACCGGCGGAAGCAACATCACCAAGAGCAACAATGGAAGCGGCAGCAGCAACAACAATAATAACAACAACGGCTTCAGCAACTCGACCACGGCCGTCACCAAGTCAGCCTCCCTCACCAGCGCTAAGCCCTCTGGCACCGCGCCCGGGGCATCCACCTCCGTCTGCTCCGGCGCCAGCTGCCCGACGACAACGACGAAGCCCGTCACCACCAACGGCGCCGTCCAGGCTGGAGTCAGCTTCGCCCTCATGGCTGTGGGCGTTTTTGCCGTCTTCGTTTTGTAAAGACGGTGTGCATGATCTAGATCTTGAGGGTAGTGAATATGGGGATACCGTTCATGTCCTAGGCACATCCTCGAGGTTTTATCTGGTTCCTTTTGTCACAGCTCTGTTGCGAATCTTTTTTCACATAGAATCTAAATCTTAGACATTTTTCTTGTATATAGAACTTCGCTTCTGATGGAGGTGGTTTCTTACTCTTAAATAATGACGATTGGAGCCTATCGACCCGCTTGCCATTTCTCACTACTGGTACCTAAGAGATACGTTTGATAAACATGCATTGATTTCTTGAATAACTAAGTGATAATCTGCCGATCTAAATTCGATTCGATTCCGTCCAAACTCCAAAGTCCTGATTGATGGTGGTAGGCTAATGACGGTTGGTTCCAAGAGTTGCCCACCTCGCCTCCTACACAGCAGACACAAACCAGAAAAGCAAAGCCCGCGAAACCCGCACCCGAACGTAGCAACAAACCAACGGCGATCCATTGAAACAATAAACCGATGACGAGAGCTGGGGAATGAAGCCATCAAAACAATTGCCAGTCAGAGGCATATGGGGGAAAACTCTTGGTTTTGTGTGTCAAAAAAACAGATGCCCTGGGTCCCTTTACTCATACAATTTCATGTCAATCCGTACAAAAGTAGCGCCCGTGACTCAACTCGCCTGCCTACCACTCAAGTACGACGTGGGGGAGACGACGCGGTGTTGCCCAACCGACGATGCGGTGACGCTGGGCGCCGTCGAGGGGGACGTGGCGTCAGACACGGAGCGCAGAGGGCGCTGCATTTCATCGCGAACCTTCTAGGCCTCGCTGGGACGCAAGTCGCGACCAGTCGCCGTGGCGGCGCTGGGGCCGGCCCTAGATCCTGGGGCGTTGTTCCATGAAAGATAGGTGTGGTCGCCCAGCTTTCTGTAAGGGGTATTAGTAAGGGAGGTTTTGATGCACACTGAGGGGGGGCGTAGAACTGGCTTACCTTGGCCTGATGAGATGCGTGATGGTAAAGACTGCGCCTAGGAGAATGCAGATGCCACCCACGACGATGTATGCGATACCTAGGAAGGGGTTGCGGCCACCCATGATGGTACGTGTCGAGAGTACAATGGACTTGGTGCCCTTGTACGCCTTGGTGGGGAAGTCTGCGTCTGATTAGCTAGATCCGGGTTATGAGAAGCGATTCAATGGCATTCATACTGTCAGTAATATTGACTTCGTAAGTGCCTTCCTTCATGATATCGTTGTCGTTACGCTGGTACAACTTGCTGAAGCTTGGTAGGCCGGCGGTTCTCATCCAAACCTGGAAGGCCTGCCAGTCCTCCAAATTGGGAGGCGGGTTGTCCTCAGTGTAGCTGGGGTACTGAACCCTCCAGTTCGGTGGAGGGACAACCTCATCAGGCTTGTACTTAGTCTTGCCATACAACGATGCATCAGAAGCCCACGCAATACCCGAGTTATTCTTCATCTCGTACAGCGTGTCGTCTTGCAACAGGCGGGGCGAGGTGAAAGTATCATTAAACATGGAGTTCGCAATGAGACCTGAGTCCGCAATGTCAACAATACAAATCTCAGACAAAGAGTATTTCGCCCAACATACCACAAGGGTAGATGGGCTTCCCATCCTCAAGTCGGAGAGGGTCGCAGGAGCTCCCTAATTTGCTAGAATCTAGCGCGTCTCCCTTTAACTGTTTGTCGGAAAAAGAAGCGACATATCGTCTGTGGTTCTGGTAGAAGTTTGTGAGGTGGTAGTAAAACAACACTGGCGGGCCCATGTTTTCGGGGATGGTAAACTGGATTGTGCACTGTTTTGCTTCGTATGTGATACCGCTTGTCGTGGTGATGTTGACGTCCGTCGCAGACCAAAGGGCGTTCTTGGTCTGATCGTTGCTCTTAAATGCAGTGGAAATGTACTTGGAATCCATAACGCTGGGGGTCTCCTTCGCTTGTGAAGTGCAATCGGTGTACTCGATTCGGATTTCTTGTACCTACAGCGTTTCTGAATGAGCGACCGACCGTCTCGTGGAGCGAGGTGGTCACTGAACATACCTTGGCGCTTGCGTAAAGAAGCAGGCCGCCGATGGGAGCGAAGATGATTCCTATCGTAAAAAAGAGAGGGAGAACCGTCTTGGGCGTCAGGATCGGTCTTGGATTGTCAGCCAACTCTCAAATTCCTTGGCCGCGGTTCACTGTCGCAAAGTCGTCGGAAGACTCACTGCCATGCCTTCAAACGCTGCTGCCGAAACGCCGTATCTATTCAAAAGACCATATCAGCACCATGTTCATTGTGAAGGCGAATCCAGCGCTTCCGAGTCCACCGAGGCCTAGCTGGCGTTGTTCCGGGGCTTCCACGTACTGGCCGGTCGGCGGCTCTTCTTCTTCTCGTCCTTCTTTCCCGTATCATGCTGCGAATCGATGGAGTCGGCGTGGTTCACGCCTGGAGAAGGGTCGGACATATCGGGCAATCATGCACTCGGCGCGCGCGATTGATTCTGGTTTCGGGGAGTCGCTGGTAGGTTGATGTCGTAGGAGACGACATAGGATGCGCAGGACAGTCTAGGGGGAGACTTGAAGTCAGCCCGTGTGGCTTGGCGCTCGATGCACGATTTGGGTTTAGCGCAGTGGGTGGCTGAGTGATCCGCTCCTCATCAACGGGCACGGGGCACATCCAATGCAGGCTCTCTGGAGGAGACTTCAGTGTGTTGAAGCGGGTTTGGAACTTGAAATACATACCCTGTCCCGTTGGGAACTTTCATAGACTCTGTGCTGCATAACACCCCTGTTACTACTATTTATACACTTCAAGACGCGCTCCTTTCGAACTCCACAATCACATCCCCTGTGTTCCTGCGGCGGATAATGACGGATGTGAACAGAACGAGGAGACGGAGAAGCATACTGCAAAACATCAGAGAAGCACGAAAAAGCATCCAAAATGGCAAAATATTCCGAAACCGAGAATCGAACTCGGGGCTATGCCTAACCTTTCAGGCCGGTAGAGACTGAGAGGGCATCATGTTGGCCACTACACCATATCGGATGTTATGGTTTCAACTTCCAGAAATGCTACCTATTAAGGGCGACCCGGCAAATCTTCGGTCGGCACGATGGACCCACGCCGAATCGAAGAATCCAAGAAGAAAATTCCACAATGACCATAGCATTTAAGGGGTATCGCTGAACGAAGTATCGAATATCACTGTGATATTGAGATAAAGTCCATGTTGGTCTGGAATCGCCGATATTGCGATGGGCGCTGGACCCCCCGGCCCTGGGTGCAGAAAGCTTCTGGAACCTCTACTTTCACATCAAAGGGGTGGCTCATCACGTTGATCTGTGATACATTTCATCTCGTTTGATTGATTATACCAATCTTGAAGGGACAGGCAGGAGGTAGAAAGCTAAGCACGGAAGGTGGCACAGTATTACGTTCATGTTGGAGATAGCTTTCGCGGTCGGTCACTGTAGGACGCATGCGCACCACAGCCTGCCACATGGACGAAAACATCACGTTTCCACTGTTGTCTATATCGTAATCAAAAAGTGATGGTCGTGTGTTCCTGTCCCTGTGGAAATTACGACTCGGAAATGACGATTCAGAAGAAACAAACGTCTGAGAGAATCAGCAGCAAGCGACGACAGCTTTAAACTGCACTATAGAGAACAGAAACGGAGTCTTCATGGAAGGTAAGGCTGGGAACACAAGGCCCCTGGCTGTCTAAGATGAAATCAACTAGGCGGCGTGGCATGGCAGGCAAATGCAGTGAAAGCGGACAGGCTTCCTGAGACCTTGAGGCGGCAGGCGAGACCGGCCGCACCCTAAAGGGTTGTTCTGACCTTGATCAGCGGGCTATCGAATGAACGAGCCACTGACAGGCGAGCCTCGATGAGGGGCATGTTCGGGCAGACGGGGAGGCCCACTGAAAGCGCCCTGAAATTCCACGGGAAGGCTCCCCCATGATGACATGGCTGAAACCAGGGACCCAGGGTTGTCCGGGACGGCCAGTCAGAAACGCCGCTGAAAGCTGCACAGAATCGCAACCGAAGCGGCTTGGAAGTGTGGAAGCTGAAGCCCCGGACACTTCGGGCTGCAGGGAAGGGAAGCAGCAGCAGACCACGAGCTGATCTGTGCGCCTTCTAGAACTATTCGACGCCCGTGAGTGGCCGGCCGGGGCAGCGTGGCCCCTCAAAAGCTAGGGCCACCATCGTCACCTTGTGTCTGTCTACCTTCCGTCTTCCGTGGGTACTGCCACAGAGAAGCAGAAGGGAGGGGGAAAGGAGCACCTTCCGCTCTTTCTATCTTTTTTTTTTTTTTCCTGTTGCGAGTGCTCGTGCTTGAGCCCTTTAACTGGGTTTGACTGGAAGCAGCGAACATGGATGCGTCAAAGGGCCCTCCTACCTCTCCTGTCTTCTGTCTCCTGCCTCCATGCCTCTGCTGGCAGTGAGAGGAAGGGTCACGGTAGTCCACACCCCACCTCACCCCCCCTTAGATCCCAGTGCAATCCCTAAACTGAACTCAAAAAGCTTCCCTTCCCTTGGCCTTCCCGCTCTCTGCACTCCCCTAAATCGTGTTCCCATCCGTCTTCTCGTTACCTTCTGCTTGCCTGACTTGCCTTCGAACTGGGCAAGACAAGTTTGTAAGGTATCCTCGTTGGCCTCGTATCTACTTGCACCCGGACGACTTGCGACAGAGCGAATTTGGGAGAGCAAGCAGCCACTTGCCACCCCCCTGGACCTTCGGTACCCATCTTACCTTACCTACCTACCTACCTACATTACAAACTAGCCCGCTTCCCCCCATCTGCACTGCAGTTGCTGTACCCACGACGTAACCTCTTCCTCTTTGCATCCTTTCTATTGTTGTTTCCCTTCTTTCTTCGACCCTCAAACATACTCCCATCCCTTTTGCCTCTCGGCAGCTCGTTTTTTTCGTTACCGTCTGTGTCCCAATCCTAGGCCCTGTCAACAACAACCGGCCGCTTCAACGTCAGTGAGCTCTGTATCAAGAGTGCTGTTGAGCTTGCGCCCCATTACACCGTCTCCTACTAGCTAGGTAGCTCCGTCTCTGCCAGTAAGTAGAGCTTCCTTCAAGCACGATGCGGCGTCTAGTCCAGCCTTGGTTGTCTCGATATCATCTTCCTTGCGCCTGACCATCTTCTCTCCTTTTTGTAATAATTGCAAGCCCCCTGTTCACCGGCCTTGCTCTACTGCTTCCAATTCGCAACCCACCGCTCTTACGTGTGGCATTGCATTTGGACTTCTTGCCACTTCGAAGCTTTGGGTCATCTCTCAGCGAATTGCCTTTATATGTCGGTCCGCGCTTTTGGATCTCGGGTCTCCTCATGACACAGCGACCAGGGGGCTGTCATCTACCCGTTGCTGGAGCTGACCAGCAGACGAAGCACTGGCACACCGACCTGGATGCCACACTTCCACCTTGCTCAACAACCCCACCAATTTCACAACATTCTTTGTTCGTCACCCTGATGAGCTCAGAGAACGGGGCAACCACTTACCATTCCTCTTTTTGCTTATACATCATAACCCTAAGCTAATCAAATATTGAAGTCCTCCAACAACACCACTCTATCAATCCCACTTACCGACAGCCTCGAGCTTTGCGCCGACCTGCCACCTGCTTGCGACGAATCCGACGAGACGTTAACGAATACAAAGCGAATTCAAAACTTGCGCGAGTCCGGTACCCAAAAATTGCCCAGCATGTTCAAGAGTCCTTTTGGTGCCAACTCCAATCCTTTTGGCGGACCGACCGACGCACCGCCAGCTGGAGGCAACGCCATACACCGTGTTATCGAAGAGGAGGAGAATGATACTGTCACTTCCCCTACATCACCGAACTTCGGAATGAATGCTGGTACGACATTCAGCGGACCGTTCGGCGGCGATGCTACGGATGACGCTCCTCCCTCAGCGCTTAGAAGCCCGCCGAACCCCGAGAGCTATCCTGCTCAATACAACTTCGGTCGTCGAACCTCGGTCTCAGCCGAGTCGCTCAAGCCCAGCGCTGATTCATACGACAACTGGTCTCCTCCGGTCCATGAGAAGAACAAGGAGCAGCTGGATCGTCTTACGAAGGCTATTGCTGGCAACTTCCTCTTCAGCCACCTGGACGATGAGCAAAGTTCTCAGATATTGGGGGCGTTGATCGAGAAACCCATCCCGGCCAAGGGTATCAAGGTAAGCAGGTTACGACGACTAGCTCGTGTTACAGGCGGGGTCTGACGTTGTACTGCAGGTTATTAGCCAAGGTGATGCTGGCGACTACTTCTATGTGGTTGAGAAGGGATCCTTTGACATCTACATCAACAGCACTGGAGCACTGCAGCCTGGCCCTGATGGCATGGGCCAGAAAGTCGGAACCATTCAAGCTGGAGGCTCGTTTGGAGAGCTTGCCCTTATGTATAACGCCCCACGTGCGGCCACGATTGTCTCTGCAGAGTCCGGCTGCAATCTCTGGGCGCTCGATCGATTTACCTTCCGACGCATCCTTATGGAATCAACGTTCGCCCGTCGCCGGATGTACGAAAGTTTCCTCGAGGAAGTACCGTTGCTGCAGTCCCTCACGCCGTACGAGCGATCCAAGATTGCCGACGCACTGGAGACCCAGAAGTACGCTCCTGGAGAAACAATTATCAAGGAGGGTGACCCAGGCCACTCTTTCTACTTGCTTGAGAGCGGCGAGGCCGACGCCTACATTGGCGATAGCAACGAAGCTGTCAAGCATTACAGCAAGGGGGATTTCTTTGGTGAGCTTGCACTCTTGAATGATGCTCCTCGTGCCGCTAGTGTCGTCGCAACGACGGATGTCAAGGTTGCAAGTCTCGGCAAGTCAGCTTTCCAGCGACTTCTTGGTCCCGTTGAAGGCATTTTGAGACGGACAAAGTATGAAGTGGTAAAGACGGGCGTTGAGGAAATGGATCCTCTCCAGGCAGCTTGAAGGGATAGCAGGGCATGGAAGATTGGATGGCGGCCTTAGGGAGTTTGACAGTGAATGTGAAGGTTCATGATGGCGTTGGCGAAACCCTACCTTCGCTTTCCTAAAAGACATGGCTCGTGACGTTCAGATACCTGTTAGTAAAGAATACTTCTTTTAGCACACCATTAAACTGCTTGCAAAGGACGATTATATCCCAGTGGTATCGTTGATATGAATGGAAGTTATTACAGAATGAGAAGGAAACGGCATCAATCGTGAGGCGGAAACGCCAAGTAAATAGAATTGAATCTCAGCCTCCTCTTGCCCTCATCTCCTCCAATACCTCTCTCCGCAGTTGCTCAACGGCAATCTCTGTTTCCAACGTTCTTCCGACGCCCTTCTTCCAATTCTCTTCCAGTCCCTTCATTTCAGCCGCAACCTCTTCTTGCTGTCTTCTTCTCGCGACAGTCAGAACATCGATCTGACGCTTAGTTTCTGCAAGATCTCGCTCCACTGCTTTGAGCTCATTCTCAAGGCCCCAATTGCCGATCAACCAAGCATTCTTGCCATACTTGTCAAGAAGACATAGGTTCTGAGCTCGGGCTTCCAGGTAGGCATACGAAACGTACGCCTTGCGGAGAGCATCCGCAAGACGCTCCCGATCCTCTGCTGTCTTCGGTTGTCCCGATTCGGGAAAGGGTTCTTGTGTCTGGTAACGTTCGAGGTCGATGACCTTCAGAGGTTGTTTCGAGGCGACGCGCGCGAGCTCGAGTTCTATCAGGGGGGAGAACGAGGGTTCTTTGTAGGCTGGCGGGGAGGCCGGCTCAGAGATGGCTAGCTCGGTTCGAATCAAGGCCTCCGCGGCTTCACGCTCGGCCGGTGTGGGCTCTTCGTCGATGTCTGCGGGCGTTGAGTGTTAGTTGGATGGCGCAGGGGCAGCAAATGGGAGATCAACAAACGTACACGGGAGGGACTCGTGGAAAGCATTTAGCGCACTCATTGTGTTCGAATGATGTGAGCCACGGGATGAAATGTTGACTGGCCTTTTCCGAGTGGATTGGTCGTATTGAGGAGGCGAAAGACTGCTTGTTGGGAAGCGAATGGGTTCTGCGTGGTATCGTATTTCGGCTGCACAACGTCGTACGCGCGAGGCGGCCGCGATCTGAAATTCCGAAATTTGGAACTTTGACGCACCTACCCGCCCGATAAGAAGATAAAGTCGGCTACAAGGACAGTTCTTCGAGCACAGGCCACCTGCAGTCGATCATTGGTCTGGGGTCATGATCCACTCACACACTCACACACACTCTAAACCTAACAAATCGCAACCCATCCTTCCAACTGCACCTACTAGCGGAGTCCGAAAGTCATGCCGCCGTCCCAGCACAAGAGGCTGCAGGAACATTCAACCGACGACACAGGCTTGGCGAGCGATCAGTGATGCGACGACGGGAGCTGACGTGCAGACATCGACTTGGTGTCAGACTAGAGATGGCATCGTGCCCAACCCCACCAGGATCATTTTCTTCTTCTCCGTTCCTGCTCGAATCGTCTTTACACTAATGGATAGCATTAATTCCGACCTGGTGACATTCTCACTTCCGACGCGGAGCTAATAACTAGTTCTACACGGATTTGGGTGACGAAATCCGAGATTTATTTGTCGTTGGAGTCGCCGGCGTACCGGCGCCAGACGACCTCGGGAGTCAAACGAGGAGGCGCTTCCGCATGGCTTCATTACTTCTGGGCACTTTCCATCTTGAGCGACTCAGGACGTGGTTTTCACAAACTTCTTCCTCTAGAAGAAAAGCCCATCAGCCCGTTCCTCAATAGTTCAAGAACGAGGCATGTCCGCCGCGTGGAAAACTATCAAGTCACCATCGTATTCCCTGCTACACCACCCGCGGGTGAACTTCAATAACTGGATTAATCCGCTTGCGGCTTGAATCCACTGAGGCGAATAGCATCATTTAATCCACACTAGATCTCTTAGGCAATTATTGCCGAGCAACTTTCTAATTGCAGCGGGTCAATTTTAGGCATGGGACGGATCAAACGGATGTCGTTCGGAATGTGACTCCAGGAATTCCCAGGGCCTGGAGCGATCCAGGGAAGTAAGACAGCTCCTGCCTACAAGTAGCTCAACTACCTCAAGCTATTTAAGCCGGTATTCCATCCGTGCCTCGCCCCAGCCGTGCTACCAGGCTATAAGGTAGATAAACAGCTCCCACTAACCATACTGGAAGCAGCAACTTGCTTGTGCTCTGTTTATAATATATTATTAATCCTTGCCCTCTCGTTGAGCATCCACCACGTAAGGGAGCTAGAGGTTAGCTGCGCCTTTAGCTTTGTTGTGGCATTCTCCCGGGCTGAACTATTGCATGCGGCACATGAATTTCCACTGCTCCGTGTTTTGTCGAAAGGAGGTCCTGTCCCAGCTCGCGCTGGGTTACGTGATATCCTTGAATGCTGCCAACTACAGCCTGAGTTAGCTTAGTGCCACATGCCCTTTTTTTCTCCTGTTGACGTTCCGTACCGGTTGCGCAGAACCCGGGATCATAACGGTCTCAGTGACGCGTCTTGTACTTTCTTAAAAGCGCTAACGGTATATCCCCTGTATCACAGAACTTGAGGTCCCTTCCCCTGGTGCGGCGCACCAAACGGTAAGGCAGATCATTGGACACAGCTGTGTCGGACGCACAGTCATGAGGCCTTCAACATCCTTCGGGGCATTGGTGTCCGTACTTGTGGCTGTCACGGTGCCCTTCGCTGCAGCTCAGAAAGTGGACTGCACCACGGACGCCGTTGCGCAGCTTCCATCTTGAGCGGCAAGCATCTTCTTAATAAAGGCAGTCCCGTGAAGGTTTACTCATAAATCTCCAGGTCGGCTGCATCCTCTCGGCCGTCAAAGACTCGTCTTGTGGCTTAACAAATGCGACTTGCACCTGCGCTGATTCGAAATCTGGAATCGCAACCGAGAGCTGCATCGTAGGCGCCTGTCCCATCAAGGATACGCTACGTCAGATACACTGCCCAGGTTCATGGACGAATAGTTGAGCTGACATGCTTACAGATGCGAAGAATGTGTTCGAGACAACTTGCAATTGGCCCATCAGGGATAACGGCGCCGAGTATGCCAGACTAACATGGACATTGCTGGGACTTTCGATCGTGGTAGTGTTCGCTCGCCTGATCTATAAGTTCTTTTCTTCGGCATAACTTGGATGGGATGATTTGTTCACCCTCCTCGCCTTTCTCGCGGTTCTCCCGTCATTCATCATCAATATTGCCGGTCTTATACCCGCCGGTCTTGGCAATGATATTTGGACTCTCACATCAGACCAGGTCGAGCATTTTGGTTTCTAGTTCTACATACTAGAGCCGATGTACTTCATACAGATGGGCCTTGTCAAGACGGCCATCTTGTTCTTTTACATGCGTATCTTTGACCGGGCTAGGCTCTCTCGCCTTCTGTGGGGAACAGTTGCGTTCAACACCATTAACACATTCTTTTTCTTGATGGTCGGCATCTTCCAATGCACACCCATCGACCACTATTGGAAGAGATGGGATGTCACTCAGAGAGGCACATGCATCAATATTAACGCTGTTCCCTGGGCGAATGCCATCATTAGTATCTTCCTGGATCTATAGATGCTCTTCTTACCCCTGTCTAGGGTCCGGACTCTCAATTTGCATTGGTGGAAGAACGTAGCCGCGGGCATGATTTCTTTTGCGTTGGTACCTTGTAAGCCGCTGAGTCCCTCTTCTTGGAATGTCAAGCACTAATAACGCCCAGTGTGACCATCGTGAGCATTCTTCGGCTCCGCTAGCTCGTCATGTTTGCGAAGTCACTCAATCCAACCTGGGATCAGTTCGACATAGCATTTTGGACAACCCTGGAAGTTCCAACAGGCATCATTTGCTGTTGCTTGCCGGCGATTCGCCTCATCCTCATCAAGGCCTTCCCCAAACTATTCGGCATGCTCACAAAACGCTACGACTCTCACAAGTACTTTGAGGATCCGTCGAAGGGGAATCATCAGAGCAAAAGCAATCGCTTGTCCCAACCCCCGCCAAGCGCCAACCCCTCGGACTCATTGTCGACAGCAGAGCTCCAGTCGACCGTGCGCAACGGCAAAGGCATCGTCTGCAGCAAGTCGTTTGCCCTCGAGACACACGACACGGCGAGTCTGTATGCCATGCGGGACCTTGAGGCTGGGAATGCCAGGACAACATCGCGGCACCAAGCCACAGATCGACGTCCATTTCGCATACATCCATTGTCGTTTCGGACTACGGCGGCCTGGGACGGAAACAGTCCGGTCCTCCGAAAGACTAGGTGCAGCCACACCACGGCTGTAGCATTGCGCTTGATTTACACATACACGAAAACTCGGTTACTTGTAACCCCACGGCATGGATTTTGGATGACGAACAGTGCTATCCGCATTCGCATTTGCATGGCATTTTGGCTTTCTCTTAAGGAGGCACTTTACGATGTGGGTTCTTGCAAAACCCAAGAGATCAAACGGCCAGGGCGTTGGAAGGTTTCTCCTCTTCTTTTTTCCCACTCTCCTTTGTTGCACATACCCAAGAGAACGTTGACGAAGCAAGCCATCGGGCTCGCACACGATTAAGCGGAACAGACGATTTGGAAAGGATCTGCCGAGGGCGCAGCAATATAGCTATGCTCTGTCGGCCGTAAGAACGTGGAACAGAGGTACAACTAAGGTTTCCTTCTCCGGAATTCGAAAGTATGCCACACCCGTTTTTGACCCTCCTCTTTGTTTGTTGTAAGCATGTTCGGCACCTCCATACAGATGCATGCGGTGATCTGCTCAGGGCCGCAACTGTCTCAACGCTTCGCTTCAGAGAGTACCCTCTTCCGAGACAAGACCACCCAATCCGGCTCCGACGTTGGTGTTCCTCAGAAGAAAATGGTCGCGATGGATGCCCGTCGATTTGCCGGTCGCGTAGCGTCTTTCGGGCCCGGACTCTCGGCAATATATCGAATGCGAGGTGCTCAACTTGGGCATTCATATTTTCTTTCCTTCTTCTTTTTTACCCTTTACGTGTTATCCTTCCAGCGAATCGTCGGGAGACTTTCGACAAACCGACCATACAGATATACAAGGCAATTTACAGCGAGATGTCAAGGTGTACCTGTCTGTAGTGGGAGACTTCAAAGTTGTCGAGCCTGCCGGATTTCTTGAGGCCCTGAGCCAAAAATGGGGGTTTAAGATGAAAAGCACAGTGGTAAAAGACGATCTGAACTTTCATGGAGAGAATCAGGAAGGGGGGGATCTACTTTACCTTATGTACCTTCCTATAAGAGAATGAACGCTCAGCACAGGAAAGTGCAATCGTGGGAAGGGATGCTGTGGACGCGGTGCTGCGACTTCCTTCCTGTAACGAAATCGTAACTGCCTCCTTCTGACCTCCATCGAGATGCCACCATCTCACCTCATGGCTTGGTTGTGGATCGATACCCACGACCTCGACAAATTCAAGGCGAAATTTGAGGAATCGTTCCGTGGTTGTTTGCCTCAGAAGCATCAGCCCTCCCAAAGTCGTCCAGTTCGCCATGTCCGGCTACTCGATCCAGGCCTTCTACAAGAAGGAGATACCGAAAACGACACCGGCAGCAGCTTCCACCAAAAGACAAGCGCAGGACGATGGGTTTACGCAGGCAGAGGTTGAAGCTGGAAATAACCCTCTGGAACGCCAATGGAACCCGTCGGAGAAGTACCAAGACATATTCATCGCCCATATCCAGCCGGGACCGGCGCTCATTCGCTTCACGGGTCGCATAGTTAACTATGTACCCGCCTTTCTGGACTCAAAAAACACGTACAGTCGGCCGGCGCATCAGCTGATAGTCAAGGACGACACAGGCGCGATTACAGTCTGTTATCCTTTCTTTGCAGGACCGCTCTTGCATGTACAGTAAGGCTAAAGCGTTCCCGCCAGGTCAAACTCGTACCCATAGGCATCCCGGTCTCTTACCTCCTCATCGGCCGACTCGTCACCATTTGGGCCAGCTGGACGGGAGCAGCCGCAACAAACTCGAACCACGGAAGCATCCCTTTCGTTACCATGTACACGCCCATCAACCCAGCAGACGTAGGCACCAAGCAGTTCATTCAGTTCACCCCAGACACTCCCGTCACGCAGGACTTGCACAGGCTACCCCTCGAATTAGAGCTCAACGACGACCAGAAGCCAAAACCCCTCCCAGGCCTGATGACTCTCGGCCAGTACCTAAAGACAGGCCACGATACTAGTGGAGTCCGACTCATCTTGTGCGTGAAAAGTATCGGCTCAGGCAAGCGCATTCTGGTACACGACCGCGCGAGGGAGGCAGAGCTTCTCCAGGTCACGGTATGGGATGATACAGCCAGCTGCGTGCTGACGCTCTAGGAAGACAAGGCAAACTCGGCTAGGCTCTGGAGACCCAATGAGACCGTGCTCCTCTTAACGAATCCCAGATTTGTTGCTTCGCGAGACACCAAGCCCACGCCCTCGCCAGCTGGTATTGGCCTGAGTTACAACACCCTTGTCGACGTCGACCCTGCTTTCCCCGACGGTAACTGGCTTCGCCAATGGGTGAAGAACAGGGTCAAGAAGGAGAGCGTCTATATTCCTTTCCCCCAGGACGTCTGGGATGCCGATGACGCAGTTCACGGGCCCCTTCGGCCGCTCTTTACTCTCGCTGAAGTGGACGACTTCGCTCGCACCGATCCTGCAACGGACTTCACGGGTAAGCTGAACGTCACCATTCTTGGGATCGACCTCCTAGGGCATTACCGAAGAAAGACGCTCTGTTGCATCGAATGGTGCGTAGTATTCGCAACTCCAGGGAAATATCTCGCACAAAAGTCACGAGATGCTAATGAAAGCTGCCCAGCTGCGGAGTACCCCTATATGCGAACCACCATTCCGCGACGTGTAAGAACTGCATGAAAGAGCATTCTCTCGTCCTCAACCCCCGAATCATGGGTACCCTTGTTGACGAGACGGGATGTATCGCCCAGGGGAAGCTTGTCTGGAGCGAACAGGCATGGAGCGAGCTCTTCTTCCCCGCTGCCTGCGATATGGGGGGTGCAGTTGAGCTTGGGACTTCTCCCCCTCATTCTCCATCTCCAACAGGTCCATGGACGGATATTCTGGCAATGGATACCAATGGATTGCGGGCATTGGAGGAGCATATGCTGTACGCGCGTTTCACACTGACATTCGGCTGGTCTCCTTTCGTCGAGCGGCTATGTATCCTTGGAATTGAGTGGTAAATTTTTCGGACATAAAGGTTACCAAGTGGTAAATCCACATTAGGTGGCATGAAGCCCGAAAAGCGGGGGTTGCAAGGTGCTTGCCCGTCGATGAGGGGTCGAAAATACGAGGGCGCAGCCTGTTGGGGGCACATGAGTCGGGCATGGAGGCGCTCCTGCTGGAGAAATGGGCGAGATTTGCTGTAGTCATTGATGGAGATGTTTTAACGTCAATGGGCGGAAACGGTCAATGTGGGAATCACGAAGAGGCATGTAGCAAGCTAGATATTTCTGAGGAAGCCCTGTCTTGGTGAGGAAGCCATGGCCAGTGTCCCTCAGGTTCCCCAGGGAAGTTTGACTCTAGAACGACAGTTACAAGGTTAGATGTTGCGGGCTTACGACAGACAATGCATACCGCAAGCACATCACAAGATAGCAGAAAGTATGAAGTATTGATACAAGGCATAATGGATCTTTCCGTAAGATCATTAGCCATTTATTGTGATAGTACAAGGGCAACACTGTTCGCTGCCAGGTCATAAGTCTTCGTGATACACGCTGCCAACCGCCGCCGAGGTAGTCAATCTCGCGAGCGAAGAAGTCCGGTCTCCTATCGCACACGTCCAGTCTCTCAGAGCAAAGCCGTAAGTCGCCAGTCCGTTAAAGTAAAATTCCTATTCCCCCATGCTCAGTACAGTATTGTGTGTTGTGTCATTGTGTTGATGAAAGATCCCCAGAGAAAGCAGGATTCAAAAAGTGATGAAGACAGGCAGACTGCCATACGAAACAGCAAGACGAGAGAGTGTAGCACAAACAACAGAGGGACATGCCCTGTTTTTAGTGCTTGGTGACTTTGTCGTCACCGTAAGAGGAACCACCACTCTCGGAGGTCTCAGTCTTGGTCAGTTCCTCGCCATGGTGGTCTGAGTCATCATCGGCCGGGCCGTGGATGGTCTCCTCGAAAACGGGCTCAGGCTCGTTGACCTCAAACTTGGTCTTGAAGGCACTCAAGCCGTCGGCGTAGCCGCTGCTGTTGGTGCGACGGCGAGGGTTGGTGAAGCGGAAGTCCTCATCGACAACTTCCTCCCCGGCATTTCCCCTGGAAGAAGGTTAGTCATTGACCATTCACTCAATTAGAAGGTTGTAGTAGGATTGAGGACCGGGAGTTGCGGCGCTTTGCGACATGTCCACGGGGGGGTCGTGTGTAAGTGGGGTAAGCAAGGCATATAGAGAGGTCCGAACATACCAGTTGCTTCTACCACCACCGTTCTTCTTGATCTTCTTTGGGTCGACGCCCTCGTGACCATGCTTCGCGAAGTAGCGAGGCAGGTGCTCCTGGGGAGAAGCGGTGCCGTCGGCCAGGCCGGCGTGGTCACGGTCGGTGAACTTGTGAGAGCGAGTCACTATGGAGGACGGTGTTAGTCGAAATTTCCCCCACATCGATGCATGTGCAAGGCACAGCCAATTGGCATGCCTGCAAGGAATGGTTGATGATAGATGATGATAATCGTTGCCGGTTATGGACACATGGCAGATGGAGTTGTTCTCAGGGACGGAGGTGATGGGGGAAGACGTCACGCGAATGGGAGTTGTGATGCGGGGCAGGTGGGAGCTTAAGAGGGGGAAGAGCAGACATACTCTTGATGGAATTGGTGATGAGAAGGCGGGTGTGCGCGCGTGGTCGTAACGGGAAAATGTCCAAGTAGACAAGCTTCGTAGGATGACCGAGTATCAGTCGTCAGTGTTGGCCGGATGATTTCGCCGTTGATGAATTGTTCTGATGAGTTGGAGAGATGACTTGATGCAATTGATGATGCGGAGGGGGGGAGAGGAGGTTAATGTAGACAGACGGGCAGGTTGGTTTTATGGAAGGACGAATGCTCGAGAGATATGGCGACCTATCAGATCACGCAATCATCAGACAGCTTCACCCAAGGGGGGGTTTGCGGGACAAGGGCCGGGCGAGGTATCTTCTATTCACTGGGTTGGCTGGCAAGCTGGGTCCTTGATGAGAAGCTGGATCGCGTGACTTGCCGCAGATGGGGGGCGGCAGCTGCTACAAGCTTGCAGGGGAAAGAGCCACCGTCCACCCGGGTGACTGCGACAGGGGGACGGCCGGTGTGGACTGCGTCTTTCTTTCTCCCTCCAAAGGGCAGGCAGGGCATCTGTTTGCTATCCACTCCTTCCAGGTTCGGTTGTTTGCGTCTCGTTTCCTTCTCCACAACTTGTCCTTTTTCACTGCTGGTCCTAGCTATCTCAGGTACCGTATCTCCCTTTTCAATTGACCTGTTCCTTTCTCACTCGAACCCAGGCCTTCGTTCGTACCGGCCTTACCGCAGCATGCCCTCTCCTCCCGTCCCGAACTGCATCAGTCAGTCCCTGACCGCGGGAGCGCGGTGACGCAAAGGGTCCACTCGGATCCGGGGTCCTAGGTACCAGCTGTGCTGGGGCGGGTGGCCAGATTGCGGGGTAGTGGATACCGGAGTACCAACCGTCGCTAGGCCGTTACATGCCAGCGGCCACGCAGGGCGCAGCGCCTTCGCTGTAAGACAAGTACCGGAGGAGCACGCGGTCGGTACCCCGCACCCCTGACCATCGAGCCATTTTGGGGCCGCAACTGATCGAAAACTGCCCATCATCAGTGTCGTCTCATCCCGGTATGTTTCTTCTATTGTCGTCCATACGGGATAACCACTGTTGACAGATTGCGTCTTTCCTTGTCCCATTTCCACGGGGACCCTTTCACCCTATCGTCATTTTCAAAATCCTGATGCTTCTTTCCGACGTCGGAGAGTCCCCCACCGGATTGGCTGGCGGCTCGTTCGTGTTTGGCCAGGTGGCAGCTGCGTTGTTCTGGCCTGGTCGGAGCATGGCCCCTCGCCAATGACTCCATCGCGGCGGCCTGCACGTTAGCACACATGGTCATGCTCAAAGCTCGGCGACTGCCGGTCCTGCGAGCTTCCCGTCACGTCGGTCCCTTGCCTGTTGATTGCTTTCGAACACGTCGACTGCCGGAAAAGCAGCATCACAACGACAGCAGCTTTAGATGGATAACGGATTGGATCCTGATGAGTCTCCCGTCGTCAGCTGCAGCAGCATTCCGACTTCTGGATCCGCCTATTTCTATTCCCATTCCCCAACGAGTTTGGAATGTCAGTGCAACTACCGGAAAATTGCCTGTATGACTCTTCTCTCGTGTTTTCAATCCCGCGTTCTGCCTGCGCAACGGGTCCGCCAAAACCCCTGAGACGGGCCAAGAACGTGGACGTCAATTGACCAATGGATCCACTCGGGTCATTCCGACAGCTTCTGGAGCTTGCTCGCAACTACGCCTCCCTCTTCGGTTCCCGAAATCGCAACCACCTCAGCTCTCGCGAGTCGCACCCGACTCAGCATCTCCTTCGAGCCGCAGCGCTTCTCAAGCGAGCAAGTCCATTGAGCACATCGCAGCCCACTTTCCTTCTGCTTCGATGCGGCACAGAGATCGAAGGAGAAGCCAGGCTCGATTTGACCTCGACCCCTCCCCCTAACTCGCGGGATCGCTGGCGGGACCCCACTTATCTGTGCACCCCTTCGATCTACTGCGTACTCTGCAGCGCTTCGCTTCGCTTGGTTGTTCAACGCGCTTGACATGTCTCCCATCAACCTGCCGCATTCCTCTACAGCCGATCGTCCCATTCGTCGGTCGAAAATCGGCCGATGGAGCCCATCAGCTCCACAACGACCTCCGGCTCCGTTCGTGAGCTTAGTTTCGGAGATGCTGACTCTATCTGGTTTCGATCTACTGTAGCAGTCTGCTGTCGACGGACCCTCTGAGGGGAATTATACGCCAGCAGCCAAGGTGGATTGTTGGTCACGCCTGCGATTGCGGCGTGTTTGTTCCAAGATCCGACGTCCGAAGGCAGGCTTGGAAGCGCATATCAGGGGCTCATCTGTCACGAACTGCATCAGTATCAGTGGGACGGTCAATATCGCCGGGCGTGGAGTCAGACCAGCAGCGGAGCCTCTATTTCCCCACGGGCCCCGTGATCAATTTGCAACTTTACCTCCCTCCCCTTTCCGGTATGGAACAGTCATAAAATCAAGCTCGCGAGGTGCATGCTGACATGTTTCGGTGACAGCTGCTTCTAGAATATTCCCAGTGGGGTTCCTCGTTACGGTCTCCGCCAAGATTCAGGAGGCGCTCAGAAAAAAATACTGCAACTGCTGCATGCATTGAACTACCGACCCGTTGAATACGGCCAACGCACCTATTGCGTAGTACGATCTCGCGCCTGGGTCAGTCTCGTTTGGTCTTCGGATATTATCGAGCGCCAGCGAAATGAGGCCTGATCTCTGGACCGCCGGTACTATTATTTCATTGTTATCTAGGGAGAGATATGCGGGCGTTGAAGCGGGCTTAGTGCCGCGTCCCAGCGAGCACTGTCCGTGAACGGTTCTGGGAATCGTGAGTCGTCTGTGCTCAGCCACCCTGTAAGAACAATCTGCCCCGAGGATGTACGAGCTTGCGGACGTTGGTAAGGGTCTGGTAGATGTGCGTGGAGGACCTAAACAAACGTACATCAGCGTCAACTTTCTTCATCGGCGGGATCAGTATCAGCGTACATTGCAGGCGATGATGAGATCGAAGCTCTCGGGATCGAAACCCTGCTCCAGTGGGTCCTTGGAAACATCCAGAACGGTACTGCACGGCCTCGTGCTTCTTGAAGCGTTCTTGGCGACCGGGAAGAAGGCCGAAGACACGTCGGTGTACGTGTATGACAGATACGTGCGCTCTCCGTACGCGGATTCGAGGTCCGGCAGAACGATGGCCGTGGTCCCGCCGGTGCCGGCGCCGATCTCCAGAAATTTCAGATTGGGTCTCCGGTGAGCCACGAGGTCGAGGAACTCGGAGTATTCCGAGTTCTGCGTGAAATCGTAGGAGGACGTCCTCCTCGAGCAAGGGGGCCAGCTCGTCCGTGGGGCCGCGAAAGATGGAATCGCAGCTGCTGGCGATGCGGTGGACAGCCGTCGCCGCCGCGTGCGCCTCCGTCCCCAGGAGGCGAGAGTTGAGCTCGCGGATCATCTCCGCGCGACGGGCCGGGGGCATACCGACACCGACTTCCAATGGCAGGGTACCTCTTCCGAAGCGGCCCTCGCGGATCTCGCCGCATAGGCTGTCTAGCCACTCTCGAAAGTGCACAAGATGGGTCCTGGACGGCTCGTCGTCTTTGATGGCGGACAGCTTACCGGCGGCCTCGAGCATGCAGAGCGCCGAGAAGGTATCGAGGACCCGGTGGACGTCATGGCGGTCCCTGGCCGGGCGGATGAGCGTCGTAATGTCTGCCAGGGTGATATCTTCGTTCCACTCAAGCTCAACGGCAGCGTGGGGGTCCTCCATGCGTCCGCCGCCGCCGCCGCCCGCCTCGGCCTCACTGATGACGGAAACCTGCAGGCCCTTGACCGAGATGACCACCTCGCCGTCCGACACGGCGACCATGTCCCATACACGCGTGTTTCTGCGCTCTTCGGCGATGCGCACCTTCATAACCATGTCCGGGGTCGACGGGGGCCGGACGTACATCTCGTCAATGTAAGTCGGGATGGCGACGCGGTCGAACCGCCTCGTCAGGCCGTTGGTGATCGCCGGGGCTATCGCCTGCGGTATGAGGTCCAGCGTCACGGGGTGTATGGCGTAGAGGGACTCCCCGTCGCGGACGTCGTTGGTCATGTGAAGCCGCAGCGTTGGGTCCACGGGGTGGGCGGTGATGTCTCTCATACCGATGAACCGGGGGCCGTACTCGAGACCGAGAGAGCGCAGCTTGCGGTAACAGGCCTTACGCGAGACCTGCCGTGGCAGCGGCGACAGGTCGGGGGCCTCCCCGCGGGGGAACTCGGAGGCCCCCGAGACCTGTCCGAAGGCGTGCTTCAGCCAGGTACCGCTCTGGTTGCTGGAGATGGTGAAGTTGTACCATTCCGAGTCGGCCGAGTTCGTCAGCGGCACCCGTTGGAGCTGCGTGATGGCCTCGGTCGCCGTGTCCTGCAGCAGGATCAGGGCCGCCTTGATGTGGACGCGCCGGACCGTGAAGTCGGTGGCGGCCGTGAGCTGCCGTATGGCCTCACCCGCCATCGTGACGTATCCCACGCCGGGGAAGACGATGTCGCCGGCGATCTCGTGTTCCTTGATCCAGGGCACCGTGTCGGGCCGCAGGAGGTTGCGCCAGCTCGGGCTGGAATCG
This sequence comes from Colletotrichum neosansevieriae, assembly GCA_036785495.1. NCBI lineage: Eukaryota > Fungi > Ascomycota > Sordariomycetes > Glomerellales > Glomerellaceae > Colletotrichum > Colletotrichum neosansevieriae. Next base: position 8,783 of record JAVHLV010000166.1, on the reverse strand, counting down.
GTGCTCTCCAGGATCCTCGAGCCCAGAACGTCGTGATGCGGGAACTGACGGAGGCGCCACTCCCGTGCCAAACGACTCTCGTGCCAAAGCGGCTCCTCGTAGTGCCAAGGGTACAGCGGGAGGTCGACGAGAAACTCGCCCTCCTCGCCGACGACGGAGCCGAGATCGACGGGCTGGTTGGCGGACCACAGCTGTCCGACTGCGTTGAGCAGGTTTACGTGTGAGTCGCTCCCGCGCGTCAGAACGCTCATGTACTCGTCACCAGACTTGTGGACTTCATCATCATCTGCCGCACCGGTCCAGCCAGAGCCGCGTGCGGCCCAATCTCGAGGAACATCTTGCGGCCCGGCTCCTCCTGCAAGATCTGGCTAAAGGCAGTGGAGAACCGCACCGGCGAGACGAGGTTCTTGACCCAGTACTCGGGCCCCAGCTCTCGGCCGCTCTTGACGGACTTACAGAAGACGCTGGAGTAGAAAGGTATGGTCGGGTCCTTTGCGTTGGTCATGTCGGCGAGCAGTTCTTCGTAGAGCAGTGCTACTTGTCGCATGTGATCTGCTCGCGTCGTCAGCAAAAGGATGAGTTGAGAGCAGAGCTAGTATTGCACAAAGGGCCGGAAGGGAAGAGGAAGATCACGTACGGAAATGATACGCCCTGTCAACATGCAAACCCCGAACCAAGACGTCCGGGTTCGCCTCCTTGATTTCTTGCATAACGCGTTCGAGCGCTTCCTTGTCTCCGGTGAGGCACGACCCTCTGGGCTGTTCTCGCAGCCGATCATGACACCGGTGCTGAGATACGGCTCGACCTCGTCACGTCCGAGGCCCACGGCGGCCATGCCTTCCCGCGTCTTCGCCGGGTCCACGGAGAGCATGACCTTGCCTCGGTAGTACGTAATAGTGATGGCCTCCTTCGCCGTTATGGCGCCGCTAGCGTACGCCGCCGCGATTTCGCCGCTCGAGTGACCGACGACAGCGCCAGGCTTGATACTGTTACTTGCAAGAAGATCTACCAGCGCCAGCTGGATAGCCGTGCAGCAAGGCTGGGACAGCTCAGCCGAGGAGATGCCACTCCGGCTCTTGGGGGCCAGGATCTCGTCTACATACGTAGGCAATTATTAGTATCGTTACTATAGGTCACCCGTAGTAGACTGTGGAAGGATCGGATTTCTCGACTTGCCAATTAGATTCTACTTCGGTACTTCTGGAAGCGTGTGCAGGAACTCGTCCATGTATCAGAGACTCTGTCTGGATTCGGGGACTTGCTTGATCAGCGCCTTGCCCATCTGCGACCACTGGGGCCCCTGTCCGCTGAAGACGAAGACGAGCTTCGACGACTCGCGTGCGGCCGGCCGGGGCGAGACGACCGGCACCCACTCGTCCAGGCCGTCGGTCACGCAGAAGGCTCGGTGGCTGAAGACGTCGCGTCTCAGGGCCAGCGAGAAGCTCAGGTCTTGCAGCCGCGACGGGTGGGAGATGTGGTAGGCCTGGTGTTGTGACACCATCTTTTGCAGCGCCTTGGGATGTTTCGCGGAGAAGAGGAGCAGGCGAGAGCGAGGGGTGGCATCGAAGGGCAGACGCTCGTTTCCTCCGCGCTGTTGTGCTGTGGCGCTTCCGTTTGCATATCCGAATGACGAAGCGGATGATAGCAGAACCTAATCATATGAGCTTCCTATTCGTCTCTACGAGCGCAGTGCGGCCTGACGCTTCCTGTCGAGGCTGCGTGGGAGAGAGAGAGAGAGAGAGATCTTACGTGGGCGTTGGAGCCTCCTATCCCGAAACTGTTACCTCCCACGACATGATCTCGGTCTTTTCGCCATGGCCGGGGTGTCTTCGGAACAGTGAGCTTGCATTCTTTGAAAGGGACTGGCAATATGGTCAGCAGAAGGAAAGATAGGAAGAGCCGCCGGCTGTCGAAACTACGTACTCTTGGGGTTCGGCGTGGTAAAGTTGAGATTGGGCCGGATCGTCTCGTTCTCCAGGGCCAACGTCATCTTGATCAAGCTCGAGAGACTCGAGGCCCCTTCACTATGCCCCGGGTTTGTTTTCACCTAACGTAACAAGCCAGTCAACCAGGCCTTCATGTTGCTAGCGGTGGAAACTCTTATGGCCTTGCATATTCCGTGGTCTCCAAAGATGTTTGCCACAGCTAGGGTCTCGATGGGATCTCCGACCTGAACGTCGCGTCAAGCGAACAGGGGTTAGCATACCAACTCTCACACCAACACACTTTGAGCAGCATCAAAGAACGTACAGCGGTGCCCGTTCCGTGGCGTTCAATCATGGCCGTCTTCGAGAAGTCGGAAATCCCAGCCAGCTGGTGGCCTCGCCGGATGAGCGCCTCGTGGGCCGCCGTGTTCGGGGCCGTGAGCGTCGACGACTTGCCGCCGGCGTTGATAGCGGTCGACCGGACCACGGATCGGATGGGATCGCCGTCGCGTAAGGCATCGCTGAGCTTCTTGACGTAGATGGCCGAGACCGCTTCCCCACGGGCGTAGCCGTCGGCGCTGGCGTCAAAGGTCTTGCAGAGGGCGCTCGGCGACATGATGCCCTGCTCTTGCATCGTCACGGCGGTCCGGGGGGAGAAGATGAGGTTGGCGCACGCCACCACGGCCGATTCGCATTCTCCGGTGAATATGGCGTGGCACGCGTCGTGGAGCGCCGTCAGGGAGGACGAGCAGGCCGTCCTGATGGTGGCACGGCGGCAGAGATGTGTTAGATAAGGGCTGGACATGTTCGATGCTGAGAGAGGAAAGGGGGAAGAAAGGGGTGGAAGAAAGGGGTGGAAGAACTCGCCTTGGCCCCATGAAACCGAATTCATAAAGAATACGATTCGCCGACATGTAGTCGCCGTAGCCGGTCAGCCGGTACATGTGATAGTGTTGAGGATCGCGGCCATCGAGCTCCAGCCAGTCGCCCTCAAAGGTGCCAAGGAAGACGCCGACTTTCTTGCCTGAAGCTCGTCCGCTTTTTTGACCGGCGTTCTGCAGGCACTCGTAGACGACCTCCATTGTAATTCTCTGCTGCGGTTCCATGGCCTCAATCTCCTTCTTTGTCATGGTCCAGAAGGAAGAGTCCATGTTGGCCAGGTCGACGTGGTCGAGAAAGTAGCCGAACTTGCTGGCCGTGTGCCCAACCTTCCCGGGCCCGTACCACGCCTCGGCGTTGTACCGGTCACCCGGGACCCTGCACCGTCCGCTGCGGCCGTTGTAGAGCATGTCCCAGAAGCCCGCAGCTTCGGGGGTCCGCCGGGGAGTCGCATGCCGATGCCGCAGATGGCCACGGGCTCGACCGTCTGTTGGGACTCGGTCTTGTTGCTGTCATTAGACATATCACATTGTCCGTTGGAAGCGCCATTCGTAAAAGCACCGTTTAGCGTGTTTCTAGATGCTGTATTGGGGTTTCCGTTGACTCCGTTAGCCTTAGAACCTCCATTCACATTAACAGCCCCCTTAACTCAGTCCCGTTCAGGCCCCGAAAGACCGTAGAAACCGTTTTGACCTCCTTAGTGAGTCGCAGATTGGTTTGAATCCTTAATATCGGTCATGTTTTCATGTAGCATACGCAATGTAGATGAGGTTTGCTGAGAGGTACTGACTGACCGACTACTGAAATCCGTCGCTTTGCAGCAAATGTTCTGAAGCTTTTATGAGTGTATAAGACAGAGATAATGACACAGGATGAAACAGAGGCTGGATAAGGGGACAATCTGCAGCTTAACTCACTCTGCAGTCTGCTATTGACCATAAAGACTGATGGCACAATTAGCCTTATAGTGCAATCTGCGGTGGCGGGACATTATTTCTTCATCTGTTTTCTTCGTTTCTTCTCCGAGATCCGGCTCCCGAGACCTGACGAGGCTCAATCGGATATCACGCCGAGCCATATCATTAGGACGCCCGTTGATCCAACGTAATCTTCGGCAGACCCATCGCCGCGGAGTGGAGAGCCCGATGCATGGTGCTGACGACGGATCCATGTAACCTCGGATTTCCCATAATCTGTAGGATTGCACGGGGGCGGGGGCGGGGGCATCAGATCCTCTCGGCCACCGAAACGGGGTGGGGCCGATCTGCCGAGAGAAATAAGCCGCCTCCGTCGTGCAGACCGAGATCCGACCGAACTCATTCACTGTCATTTCCGGTAACCTGCCCCGTTTCTTCGATAAGAAGATTGCCCAAAGACGATGGACTCCCCGGATGCTCAACTTTGGGACCACTAACGCAACCTACATCCACAACTCTTATCTCCAAAAAAGCAAGCGAGTCTCCTGAACTCAAAGCTAGCACATCCATCTCCATCTCCTCGTATCTTATCGACGGTCTCGGCATGTCAATCGAGACCGACAAAACAAATGGCACGAACGGCATGAGCCGCACGGGTGCCACGTTACCAATGCCGCCGCGGCTCTGGATTAGTGGCATAGCCTCCCAGCATCCCCCGTACTTGTTGGGACCAGAACAGTTGGACGAGTTTGCCAAGAGATTCTACGATGTTGAAACGCCAGGGTAAGCACTTCCAACTCATATCCTCCTTCCCCCGGCCGTCAAGCGTGCTGCATGTACGCTCCTTCATGGGGGCAAGCTGTTGTCGTATACTCGCTCGAGCACCCAAAGGGAAAGAGACCGGAAAGAGGAAGTCCTGCTGACGTATCGCAAATTCGGGACAGTCTCAAGAAGCTCCTTCAGATCAACAAAACTAGCGGCATCGAGACACGAGCCTGCGTCGGAGACTATCGCTCAGGTTTCGCCAGCCGTACAGAAACCCCCTCCATCACCAACCTCGACAAAGGTGGTGGTGGTGATGATGATGATGAGAGTAGACACTGGGCCCAAACAGAAATATGTTATTGCCCAGAGGCCGAGGCATAGACGGAGCCGGAAGACTTGCTGGTGCTGGTGCTGGTGCTAGTGATCTGTCTACCATATTTGAGGGTTCCACGGCTTCGGATGGTTGTGTTCGGGGGTCGCGTGGGTAGGTAAGATAATAAGCTAGGCTGCAATATGGTGTCGCTGATCGTTGAATGCTATGCAAAATGCCTGGTTCGGGTTTGTTGCAAGGCAAACAGTGACTATTGCATTCAATACCTGGCACGGACTGCCTCAGCACCGCACGTTATTAAACCAATAAATCATTGATTTGATAGTGGGATGCTGGCAACATCCATCTCGTTTTCGTCGCCATATATCCGTGCTGTTGATTGTATCCCCCCTTGATTCTCATTTTCCTGTTTTCAGAACTCATCGTTCTAAGACATAACTACAGCGGCATGTTCATCTTGACCTCCCCTCATAGAGCACCTCTGCATTGTACTCTGTCTGCCCGGAAGAGACACGAGGGATGTATGACCATGACAACCCACCGACATGTATGTGGGCGCAGCATTATGGCCCAGAAGGGGTGCGAGACTTCGTAGCTCACTACTTTGGGTGCATTAGGCTCTCCAGAGCGCGCTGTTCTTTTGGACAGACATACAAACAAGGAATTCTGGAGTCGCTCTCATCAACATCGAGCAAGACATCGCGAGGCTGTAAGTGTTGTGCACCGCATCGCGACATGTTTGTAACATGGGAGCCTAGGGACGACGGCGCTTACACAAGCGGCAGATCGTCCTTCGTCAGGACGATCGAAAGCATCGTTGCTTTACGGGAGTCAACAGAGAAAAGAGGGGGGGACGGAGGAGGGACTTCCTCGGTCAACATGTGTCCCAGTCGCAATTGTGAGGTCGCGGCCGGTCTCACAGGCCTCTCAGAAGATTTCCCTGACTGCGGACAGAGTATCAATGGACGGTTGAACCCTTCCCACGCACGGGTCTGTTCTGCAAAACGGGCAGATACCCTGTCCAAGAAATGGGAAAAGCCGGCGTGTGGTTCTCATCCACGACACCGATGCTCTCCACCAGCCCGAATGTGAAGGCAAAGGAAGCATTTCCCCCCACCCAGATAGCACGGATATCTCGGCCACGAGTTTGATATGCCTACACTCGGGACCGAAACGAACGATCCTTTTGCTGCAAAGATACCCCAAAGCCAAACTACAGCTCAGTCCGGCAATGAGCTTGCTTCAGAGTTCTCATCGCCGTTGTCTTGCATAGTATCGTCAAAACGGTACCTGTCCTTGAGGATTTCATGCGCATTGCGTGATCGCTTGGGCGACGCGAACAGACATTTACGGGTTTTCAAGTCGGCAAATGCAAACGAATCTTTCGTCGTTCAGGTAGTCAGTCGTACTTCATGTAGTCGTACTTCATGATGAAACAAGCGGGATTGATGCCCAAATTGACAGTTCAGCATTGGCAACTCTGAGATCCTTCTACGAATGCCCCAACGCTCAGATTTTGTCCGAGAGCACTAGAAGGGAAAGCTGGGAACAGGTGTTTGATGCCGCACAGCTTCGCTGTGAAAAACCAGAGTTTCCATGTGTCTAACGAGCGCGATAAGTGCACACCAAAAGGAAGAAATCCTGTATTTGTCTCAGAATCCAACAGGCGTTGTTCACTTCGGGGTAAATCTCGCTCCGGTACAAGTCGCACAGGAATACCTGTCGCATACAGAGACCCCGTAAATTGTCCCGTGATAGCCACAGAAGAAGCTCTTCTCAAATAATAGATGTTGTGTTGTGCAAGCTAATCATACACATTTCCGAGCTGCTTGGTGTGGTTTCCCTCAATGAGCTGACAAAACCTAGGCCTCACCCTTGCCATACATACAAAACTCAGCCAACTTGAGGCTCGAAATGCAAAAGAATTCCATTCCACAATCCTCCAGTCGCCCGCCAAGATAGGCAACTGAAAAAACTAACGCCAGTCCCACGTCAGGTCCCGCGTTGTTGCAACCGTCATGTCAAGCATGCAGCACAGACAACAACTACAACAACAACAATTCAAGCTTCACCTCCGTGCACCAATCTTCCCATCCAAGCATCAAGTCCGTGATCTAACCCCCAAGTCTCGACTCTCAAGATACCCATTCCGAACCTATCAAAGAAGCATACAGCAACTTACTTCCGAAAACTAAGCATAGCAACCCGCCACTCCTACCCATGTCACCAATTCCCTTCACACACCCAGAACCCAAGGTTATGTATTTCAAGAACGTAAGCACACAGAATCGAAAAAGAAAAGGCCTGGCCTGACGAAGAGGGGGGGGCATGTTTTTTTCATCCCGACGCGTCCAGAAATAAAATCAAGCTTCTTCTCGGCAAAGTCTGCCTACAATAGTAGCTGAAGAAAAAGAAAGCCACGAGTTCGTGGCTTTGCAAACACAAAAAAAAAACAGGAAAAGGTCTATAGACCGACGCGCAGAGCTAACTGCGTTCACCTTGCTCAAGTGAAAATCGTGAAACAGCTCCAGCCACAATCGCACAGATGCCCGACTGAGTTGGCGTAAACGTTGGCAGAAGCTCCATCCTTGTACGCACCTGTGGGGGGGGGGCTTGAAAAGCAATGATAGATAGCTCTGGCATCTGAGAAACCAAAGCCTGAAAATCAAGCTTCGACGAAGAAAGGGATCAAAGCCCCAGGCGCACAAAGGCGAAGAAGATACATCTCTTCGAGCCCTCCCCCCGGTCGATGGCCTTCTGTCAGGTCGGGAGCGGCGTTCCGAGGTCAAGCTTCTACTTCGTCCATGCGTCCCATCTGGTACTGACAACGACATGCAACACATATCCCATAGAGATATGTTTCCCGCGCTGCCCATACGAAAGTGAAGTGGCTGCGCTTCTGGATGGGAGTATATGCTCGATATAGTAGGGGGTTGCTGACGTGAGGCGCTGAGTCACCCATGGCAAGAAATCCAGAACAATGGAGACGGGACGTGGCAGAGAGGCATGTTGCTTTTTCCCTGCCGCGTTGACAGCCCTCAATATCCCGGCTCCCTCCCCCCCCCCCCTCTTCGGTATGAAGCCAGGTTCTTCCCTCGTCGATCCGGCCAGCTTCTGCTGCGCGGTTTTTACATCACCCCCGTCTCGAAGGGGAAACGCAGATCTGCCATCCTTTCCCCCCATCCCTCCATCCATCTCGTCCAACCCACGCGCCGTTCTATCCCCCATTCGGTATATGTCTCCCACGGACCTCAGTCATGGCACACAACGACTAGCACACACACAAGAAGTATTTATATCACAGGAGAAAAGAAAAAAAAAACATCGACAAAGTTACTCAACGCTTGTGTGTATCTGCAATAAGTTCCAAGGAAACGAACTATGCCGCTGGTGGTCCAGGCCTTTTGTAAGGATGCCTGGTTTTTTCCGAGTTGCGGGGTTTCTCTTGGGTCGAAAACCTTGAATTCGCGCCCAACCCAGGTTGATTCTCTCGTCTCACCGAGGAAAATTGAGGAATTTTGGAGAAGTGTGTTGTAAAAAAAAAAGATGGGATTCTCATGTGCTAAAAAATCTCCTCGACTGTCCAAAGCTTAACCCAGTTCACCGAGCGAGCCCCCCACCCCCAACGAGTGTGTGCAACCTCTCTCTCCTCTCCGTAGCCCGCCATCTCGGGCCCTTCAGATGCGGCAACACAATTGACGTTTCTCTTCCAATAAACGCCAGAGGAAACAAAATGATGCCCAAGACCTGCCAGCCGATTTTCTCCATCTAATGATAGAATCGAGAGGGGAAAAAAAGAAGGAAAAGAAATAAGGGACACACGACACTTCTGTCATCCGTCCAGATCGAGGTTGATAGAACCGCGAACGAACACGAAATCAGTTGAACCCCGCCATCCTGCCGTGGCCTATCGGTCGTTTTCCATCTTGTGCATGAGCCGCCGCACCCCCCCCCCCCCCCCCCCGG